>MKEJ01083650.1:0-19224 GCA_001753735.1 Embelia ribes | reverse complement strand
TTACTTCCCCTAAAAAATTATTATGAAAAATTGAATTGTTCCGGATGAAAAAATGGATTCATGCTATATATTATTAGCTAAGTCATAAAATACTAATTAGTATCCCAAAGCCTAAAAATTTGAAGGAATATGAATTAAGAATGTGTAAATCAAAAATTTCATAGCATATTATGTTCATAACACACGTAAATATATAGAGATAGAGATAGAAAGATAAACGGAATCGCAGAAAAAAAGAAACAAATAAGAACTCTAGTTCTCTAATTAGCATAAAGACCAAACTTATCTAAAAAAATTAAGTAGCATTAATAACCTTATTTGCGAAGAGAATTACACAAAAAAATTATTGCTCAAGAATATGGACAAATACCCAGGTCTCCATTTTTGCACAAAGAAGTAGATGGTCCCACATTTGTAAATAGTGTGGTATTTAAGTTTTCAGTAACTATATAAATAAATAAGTCGGCATTTTAATGACAAATAATTTAAAAAATATATTAACATATTAAAAATAAAATAATATTATAAAAAATTGGAAAATAATTTTCTTAGGAAATTAATATCATAAATTTTTTTTATAATTTTTCTAATTGGAACTAACTAAAAGTTTTTTTTTTTAAGGGAGAGCTGTAACCGCGTATAAAAAAGTTTAGCACTCAAATATAGAAAAATATAGGATTTTTTAAAATTTTGGGAGCTATGTAAACATATAGCTCCGTACCTTCGCCTCCTAAGCAAAAATATAACTCCGTCTCTGCTTACCAAATGCATTTATTCTGGGCCATTTGGTTTCTCATACAAGCAGCATAAACATTATTGATTTAGAGTGATAAACATATATAGCAACAAAACACAAAAATAAAGAACATCTCGTGCTTTGTGTTACCATCTCTCGTAGCCTTGACAAAGAAAGAAAAACAATGAAGAGATGCACTATGAAATAAAATTTGCAAATAAAACAAAATCGTAGAAACAAAATGTCGAATAGATGTTCAACAAAACAACATATCAGATATAACAGAGCAACAGCTCACATTTACCTTCTAAGATGAACCCTCATTTGAATTGGAGCAAGTAAAAAACGAGTCGCACAAGATAAATCCTGTTATGTAATATCCCATTTTGATAGAAATTGAAAAGAGTACCATCTTTACCCTCAATATATTATTTGAGGCTAAATCCAACACTTATACACAGATTTCGGTTAAAATTTAAACAAACAAACCGCTTATTCGTACAAACTCCAGCATCTCCATCAAGCCTTTGTGATACACATGTACGTACCTACTTCTCCATAACTTGTGCCTGAAGAAGACCAGTGCGGATCTGAGAAGCGACGTCTCCCACAGCACCCGGCCCGTGTGGGATGAACACGGCAGATGATTTTGAGGTTGCCCCGATCTCTTTCATGGTGTCAAAATACTGAGTGACCAGCACCATGTCCATCACATCCTTAGCAGATGTTCCAGGAACATTTTCAGAAAACGCAAGCACACTGTCTCTGAGCCCGTCCACAATAGCTTGGCGCTGCCTAGCGATACCCAACCCCGAGAGGTACTTGGACTCGGCCTCTCCCTCAGCTCGCTTGATCTGCAGTATCTTCTCAGCTTCAGCCTTCTCATTTGCTGCAACCCTCATCCTAGCAGCTGGTGGGACACATAAATAACGATAACGTTTCTTGTCAATACAAACTTTATCAAAATTGAAAATATTGCTAACCTCTACTCTTGTATTATTTAATTCAGATACAGGTTCAGTGTGCTTAATCACATAAAAAGGATAGGCAGGAAATAGTTCTTGAATTAGAGACTGGTCACTGTAGTATAGGACTAAACATTCAAGAAATGTAAAGATATTTATTGTTGGCCATACAACTTCATCAGAAGATTACAAGGTAATCATTTTAACTCTCACAACACATAAGGGTAGTAATGAATTTAGGAAAGAACTCAACTCAGGTAAGCCTTTTTAACCAATTACGAGGGGTCAAGAGCAACATAGATTGTTATCGATCTTTACCAGTGTGAGTGAAAGTGAAAACTAGGGTTCGCTCAAATAGTTTGCTCAATAGATAAACATGCATCACTCAATAACTTTGGCATATCTTAGAAGTCAAAACATGAAATTCCGGCAATATGAAAAAACGAAGAAAACAAATCATGGTAGTGAGCTTGTTACCTGCATTAATCTCATTCATCGCCCTCTTGACATGAACATCTGGCTCAATATCCACAATAAGAGTCTGCCCTATCTCATACGCATAATAAGCTGACATGGCCTGCATATATTATCAGATAAGAAATATGTATTGTCAAACATTATATAAGCCTTCCAAATTCAAATTTCCAAAAATATAAAATAAAAAACAAAAAATGGAGATGCAGGGTATCGATCCCCGTACCTCTCGCATGCTAAGCGAGCGCTCTACCATCTGAGCTACATCCCCTTTTGGTCAGTCGGTTTGGAAATACATATATGTATAAACAAATTGTGGTTTTGTCAAGGCGATATTGTAATTTAGAAGAAACAGACGATGTGGTATATATTTTAGAAAATGTGAGATCAATAGAGATTTTGTTGAAACTATGGGACCTTTTCTGTAATTAATCGATTTTTTATTTATTTTTAACTGTGAATATCAGTCTTTTTTGAGCGTTGACCAGTTGGACTCCGAGAGAGAGAGAGAGAGAGAGAGATGGGGTGGGCACTATCTGCTTTGTTCGGAGGCTCCGCCGCCGCGGCGGAGGATTATCCGGCGGCATCGTCGGATCCATCTCGGGTCATCGAATTCCACTCATCACACAGGTGGCAGCTCCACTTCAACGATACCAAGAATATCCCCAAACTCGTATATTTCCCACGCTCTCATATATATACATATATGTATTACTGTATCGGTATGCAGATCTGGATTTTAATTTCACCAATATCTGTGTCCATCCCCTGAATTAGAAATAGATTCAGGAATATAGAGATCACCTAGAGTGAACTTCCGGTTCAAGGGGATTTCTGTAGCAATGCTTATGAAATTAGATACACTTGTGTGAGCATCCCCTAAAATATAATTCATGAATTTAGGATAGAGTCACTACATACAGTGATTCCATTTGTGATTAGCTGTTTATAGTCTCTAAAATTTAATCGTATAGCCTCAAACTTTAGATTAGAGCCTGAGGTTTGAAACCCCTAAACTTGAAAATAGAACTGGGGATTAGTTGTAGTCCATTAGTTCAAAGGGATTACAATAGCATACCCTTTATATTTTGGGAGATTAAATAGTATTTGTTGAAGTAGGGGCAGGATTATTTTGAATCTAGGTTTTGGAAATAAATGGTATTTGTTAAAGCAGTGGCAGGATTATCTTGCATCTAGGTTCTAAAATAGGATAGAATCTCATTTAGAACCAGGAGTATTTGTGTGAGTGCCCTTAATTACTACATTTGTGTTTTGTCATTTGAGTATATATGCGTGTAGATGGTGGTGGATTTCTCAGCAAAGTGGTGTGGGCCCTGCAAGATGATGGAGCCGGCGATCCACGCCATGGCAGCTAAATATACTGACGTGGACTTTGTCAAGATTGATGTCGATGAGCTCTCGGTAGTAATCTTAGCTTCTTCTACCTTAAGTTCTACGTTCCATTCAATCCTGTAGATAATACGGCCTATTACCTTGGACTCATGTTTCAGATTGCTAAAACTGATGGTTGAATCCAATTGAACCTACGGATTCAGAGAATTTTGCGGCTTGTTTGTCCAGTGCTTTTGAGTTGATCTTATTTGATCTTTTAGCTTCTTAGTTGTCTAGCGCTGCTCAGCTTTTAATTTATTTAGTTTTTTACCAAAAATCTAGAAAATTTAAGCTTGATATATTTAGTTTTTTTGTTAGTTTAAAAAAAAATGATTAAAATGTACAACCATAAATTTAGTATTTTCTTGGTTTCGTTTGCTTTTAAGCAAGAAAAAGTTGCCTCCTTTCAAGCTGAGCAAAGAACTTTTCAAGCTAGGTCTATCAAGTTCAAAACTCTTTAGCTAGGTTAAAAAGCCTTTTCCTTCAAAAGTCAAACGGTTCAACAACTTAGCTAAATCGTGGAAATAAAAACTGAGCTTAAACTGCAGCCTAACAAGCTTTTAGTGTTTTCCTGTTTCATCAGTTAGACTGTGTTGGAAGCTTAGTTTACCCTGCTGATTGATTTAATTTTATAGTGTATTCCTATTTCCAAATGTTGGTGTTGATCGGTTAAAATTGATGTTGATTCTCGGTTAACTCACAAACCTTGTGAATTTTGTGTTTTCCGGTTTAAAATGTGCCCTTTTTTTTTGTGTTTTCAACTAACCTAGATGTTTTTGAGAATTTTGAAAGCTATATACTGATCATTTTGAATTTGTTTGGGGAAAGAATAGGATGTGGCAAAAGAGTTCAATGTGCAGGCGATGCCAACGTTGGTGGTGCTAAAACAGGGGAAGGAGGTGCATAGGATCGTTGGGGTAAAGGTGAAAGAGCTGGAGAAGACTGTGGAGAAGCACAGAGAGAGGCCTAAATTCGCAGCTTGAGTTTATTTTGACGATCAAATCTTTTTATCTTGTCTTGCGTTATTATGCTACCTTGAAACTCCAGATGTGATGAATGTGAGTCGTCTTTCTGATCTGAGATTGAAATGCTCAATAATCTACCCCCATTATGTAAATGTGGATAGCTATAAATTATAATATTTGACCAAAGAAAATGTTCCATTGGATATGGATGTATCCCACTATGTAAATGTGGATAGCTATAAATTATAATATTTGACCAAAGAAAATGTTCCATTGGATATGGATGTATAGTTTTTTTTTCCGTGAATCAATTGAATGCACGTGTGCATATATGGGCACAAGATGTGCACTTATGTTAGCCATCCAATTTGGCTGTGTTACAGAAAATTCTATACCTCTTGTGGAGAAATTAAATTCATAAAAGAACAGACGTTTTTTCACATACAAATATGTATGAAATTCCACTCCAATACATATAGGCGTTGCATGTAAGGGAACGAGTGATTATTTACATTTTTTATTTTATCATTGATTTCACTTTTTCTATGTTTCAATGCTCTCTTTCTCACGTCTCAACGCTAGTATACTGTACTTGTATGTACAAAGGTTTTTTACTATGAGAGTTTTGATGGTATAGTTTTAATTGTCTAATGACAAACCTTTCCTGGAAGAAGTTTCACTTTGAACCAAAGTCTGTAGGAATATACATTTTCAAAGTAAGGATAAAATTCCACACATAGCGGAATAGCCTGCAATTCCTAATCCCCAAAATATGTTGACATCCTCCTTAAGAAACTATCATGGATATCTTTTTTGTGAAAATTATGATCTGAAAACACATGTACTTGCATATAATGCATGGACAAAATTATTCCATGATATTGTTAAGCTTAAAAATTCAGAAATGATGAATGAACCAACTTAAGAATATGGGACTACCGCAGCCCCAGTACAAAAATGGAGATAAACACTTAAAATAAGCTTTTGCGTATCATAAACTGCTTGATCGATTATAATCATTCCAAATCAATAGATATACTGGTTACAACATATAGGTTCTCATGGTTGCAAATGGTTCTAAACTCATGATGAAAGGAATTCTTAAATCGAATTGGCTTTACATTAGGCAGCAGTTTTATTATGCGTACTAAACACGTATAAAATGTATCGTCGTCATCAAACAGTGTATGATTGCTGAATGGTGTCTATGTCCAGGCCCTTCAACTTGACAACAGATTCAACATGCCCTTTCAGTGTATGCAATTCTCTCAACCTGGGGAGAGAAAAATAGAGAGAGGAAAGATTCAGAAATTGCACTCACCAGAATACTTAATATAAGCAAAACAATTGTTGTAGACTAAGCATAATCAGCAATGTATCAGCTATTTAGTTCAAATTCAAGGGTGTAAAGCATTAAATAATAAATGGGAAATATCAATGTGTGTGTTAAAGTTAGCAAGCCATCAACTTTTTCCATTTCAACAGGTAGTATACAAGCAACCACAGATATCTACATACACATACATTGATGCAGATATGATTTTATTATGTCATACTTTGAAACCTTCCTTGTACAAAGGGAAAGAGCATAGAAATAAAGCAAGAATGTATTAGTACCCGAGGGATGAAAAAATATACAAGTTAATTGTGTTTACCTTGCGATCTCAGCTCGTCTTTTTGCTTCTTCAGCCATCTGATTAAGATCTGCATAAGCACGATCCCCTATTGTCATCTTAGTCTCAGGAGGTTGCAGCCCGTGGAGGGTCCTCTGTGCTTGTGCCCATTTGAGCTCACGGTCTTCTTTTCCAAAATCCTTTTTCCTTGTAAAAGCAGTCTGTAATACAATTATTTTTACAGCATATGATTAGCCACGATATTCAACAATTAGACCATTTCATTTAACAGAAACAAAAAGATTTAAAACTAAAGGAGAAGAGTGTTTTTGCATACCCTTTGCTCAATAACTAGATCCCAAGCCTTTCCACTCATGGCATATCGAATAATGAACTTTATAATATCGAGGGGGATGTAGCATACAAGGTTGTAAAGCCAAATCACCCCAGCCCAACCCCATCCAATCCCTTCAATAGCAGCAAAACCCCAGTTCGCATAGACAGCAATCAATGTTGCAATCTGTTCAAAGATACAAAAGCATGTCCATAAGGCGATTCTTACAGTAATTAGAAGGTGCATGCTAAGCAAAAATTTATTTAAACCAATTTAAAAATTAAATACAAAAAATAAATCAGCAGTTCACTTACCAATTGAGCAAGAGCAAAAGCCCCCACAAGCCAGGCGCCAGGACGTTCAAGAAAAGACCAACTCCTAGAGCGGGTGACGAATATTAAGGCCTGACTGATGATGCTCACTTGAAGGTATATTGCAGATGCAAGCTTTCTGAAGTCATCATGAACTGTTTTTTCAAGGCTTGAGACCCCGAATACTCGCTGAGAAACACACAAAAGGCGAATTCGTTATTTGGAAAAGATAAAACTCCATAGCGTAATCTCATCTAAAGCACATAAACAGAAAATTAAACTGTAGCGAAGTTTTGGTAGCATCCGATTTCTAACTACTTGTATCAGCTCAACCAGTAATTAGTGCCAGGTGCATACTAAGTCTAATAAGATTAAGGCTGGGTTGAAAAAAAAGAAGAAGAAGATGAAGATGATGACTATAATACAAGGATTTAAAGACGCAACAGATAAACCATATGAGCTACCAAGTGAAAATGTCACGTAACTATTTTAAAAGCAAATAGCAAGTCTATAAGTTTTCTTACTGGAAAGAAATCTGTCTTGTATGCTGCCCAGAAGAAAATGACTGTCATCATAGCCAAATAACCACCAAGGACAATTCCAGTTGTGAAAATCTCTCCCAGCTTCCAGCTGTCTGGCAAAGGAGATGGTTTCACCCGATCCTTTGAAATTGTCATAATGGTACCTGGAATGTCACAGTTTTCAGAATATTCATCAAAAAAACAAGAAGAAAAGGAGGCTTACAAAAATCCTAAAGAAGAGTACGGATATGAGTGTAATAAGTCTCGGCATCCCTCTGTTTATAAGGATTGCATTGAATGACAAAATACGAACCATCATTGAGGATGGCAATGATCAGCACCATGAAGGGTGGGAAATCAAACTTCCAAATGAGTGCGAGCAACATAAATCCCATCTGTCACACAGATAAAAGGGAAGTAGGCAAATGGAAAGGCATCTTAAGAGGAACCTTAACACATTGAGACTTAATAAATGTTACATAAAACAATAACTTCAAAGCAGATTTGCAAAATTAGAGTACATACCACGATACGGATTGTAATTGAAACTGCATATATCTGTAAAACATTGACCCCGGTATTGAAACAAAATTAGTAAGTTAAAATACTTGAAGCAACTACTGTACAGTGTACAAGACCAATAACAAGGTCTGTAACTTTATGTAAGGCCCAAATCAGTTGAAGACAAACAGCCAGTCATAAGAAAAAGTATTGTCCATGTTTAACAATCAACTATTCATAACTCACAAACATACCGTATAATTTTTCATCCTCTGGAAAATTGCCCGGCTGGTGAGTACAGCACTAATGATGACACTGAGTCCAGGTTCTGTCAAGACTATATCAGAAGCACTACGAGCAGCATCAGTTGCATCAGCCACAGCTATACCAATATCAGCCTTTTTCAGAGCAGGAGCATCGTTAACTCCATCACCGGTCATTCCGCATATATGTTTTCTAGCTTGTAGCCGTTTCACAATCTCATACTTATGCTCTGAACAAAAGATTAAACAAGTATAATGAAACAAGAACCAAAGAAAAAGCACGAAGTTGCTGATACCAAGGTTTCCTTAGTTTGTGGTTTCAAAAGTAATTCCTCAAAATATTAGATTCAAATACTTGTTAAAGATAAATCTTTCATCCTAGAAACTCACTAGGTATAATATAATTCAAAAGGCCAGATATTATTCCTCTTTTAATCATTTTATGTAAAAAAGAACCCCAAATCCTCCCAAGCAAATTCTCTGAAATACTGTTTTAGGAATCCAGTTTTCTAAAAAGTGAGTACCTAAATTATGTGTACAAGTGAAGAAAAAATAGGGGAAAATGTCTTTAGCTTGCATATACATAAAGACAAAAAAAGAACTGCCCATTACCAGGGAAGACACCAGCAAAACCATCAGCTTTTTCAATCAGCTCATCTACTGGTAAAGCAACAATGGACTTATCCTTGTTCTGGCCTAACAAAGCAGATGAAGGATACATATTGGTTCCCATTCCTAAGCGCCTTCCTGTTTCCTTGGCTATGGCCAGCTGATCACCTAAGGAAGGTTAAAAGGTTCAGGGAGATGGAACAGAAAAAGAAAGTATAAAAACTTCTGAAACATAAGAAGGGTGAGCGGGGATATAATTTCAGAAAGATTTGACCGGTCACAAAAAATGGAAACAGTCTCGTTTAGAGAATAAATCAAAAACAGGAAAAAAAGGAAAAAGATCCGAAGAATGAAAAATAGATGCAAGACGGATTCTCATATGACTTTACTCAACATATAGAATTGCTTTAGTACAAAACGACAGCATTTTAATATCTGCAACTGCATGAGAAAAAATTCACCAAACAACCCAAAACCAAGGCTAGGTAAGCATTATCTAAATATTCCAAGAAGGAAGCTACATAATTCGACCTTTTGCCATTAGTATCGCTACATATATATTTATAAAACAACTTCAAATCACATGCTCCCTTCCCCCATTTTACTAATGCAAGTTTTAGTTCGCAGAAAGTTGTATGCGCACATATTATATAAATCAAACCACTCAAAAAGTAAGATCAGCATCCCTCTGTTGTGGCGTTACGACTTAATACTGACATTGACAACAATGATCTGACCGGAGTGATTATCCCGAAGGCAAACCGGTTAGAGATATTACTGCATACCCACCAGTTATCATCTTGACATTTACTCCCAGATTCAAAGCCCTTGTTATGGTCTCTGCACTGTCATGTCGAGGAGGGTCAAAAAGAGGCATGAGCCCAATAAATTGCCAGGGGCCTCCAGGACTCTCTTTCTTGCTGTCAGGAACTTCCTGTTGAAATGAGAAACAAAGGCATAAATAGCATAAATATGATTACTCTAAAAAACCAACTGATCTGATCAATTGTAGCTAAAAAGATAATAAGAAAATAGGTTGATTATGCTACCTGGTAAGCTACAGCAAGTGATCGTAAACCTCTCTCTGCAAACTTGTCAATCACCGCGTGAACTCTGCGCTCTATCTCCGATCTATTGTGCGCAAGATTCAATATCTAAAAACCATGTCCCATACACATATTAGGCACACCAATAATTGAATCCATTCAGGGCATTTGTCAACAATTTGCAAATTAGTTTACCTGTTCTGGTGCGCCCTTGCTGACTCGATGCATCTTACCTTCTTTATCAGTGTACGTGAGAGCTGTTCGCTTGTCAGTAGGGTTGAATGGAAGGAAGTGAACCTCCCTAATGCCAGCTCGTGCCTAATTTTTTAGGACAGGTTAAGATAAGAATTTAGAATCGTAAGAAAACATGTACAAGTAAAGAAGTACTAGTCTGATAGATGAAACCAAGAAAACATGCCCAAGTAAAGAAGTAATAGTCTAAGAAAACATGCACTGATAAGGAATTAGAAATAAAGGCATATATTTTGGTTACCACTCTGCACTGTAAAGTACTTAAATTAATTCACAAACCTCTTTTGAATCAGCCAACATTCCCACAATAGCAGCATCAATTGCATCTTGATTTTCAACCCGAGACGCTCTTGCAGCCATCAGAACCACAGTATCAACGTTCACGCCTCTCTCAAAGACCTGCAAAAATATATTCAGGAAGAAATGGGCAGATAAACAAAGTCGTACAAATTTCTTGAACGAAATGACGAATCTCATGTGTGATGGTTTCAAGTTTTTCTAAAATACTGAGTGCAGTGCCTTTAAATTGTCAAAATATCACTTCCAGACCATTCTAATCGATTCAATACATTTTTTCTGTTGGAATAACATTGTTTTTAAGAAATTCAGATTAAAAGAACCTCAATCAGATTTTTGTCCACAGTCAGCTTGTTCAAAGTCAGAGTTCCCGTCTTGTCACTGCAAAGTACATCCATTCCTGCCATTTCTTCAATAGCTGTCATTCTTTTCGTGATGGCTCCCTGCAGTAGTACAAGATAATTATGCTCTTGCGTATGCTATCAAATCTCAAAATCCAATGGAGGAGGTTAACTAGAATGACCAACAAACCAACCTGCTGAGATAGGCGGTGGGAGCCTATTGCCATAGTCACGGATAAAACCGTAGGCATTGCAATTGGAATTCCTCCAATTAGAAGTACCAGCAGATTATCGATTCCTGGACGATAAGCCCGATGCTGAATTGGGTACATAACAATGATCTCCACTAACATCCCCACAGCAATAGAACATATACAGAAATTTCCAATGGCAGTCAAGACCTATGAAACGAAAAAGAAAATTCGTATTATGGGAAAATGAGAAGCAAAGACAACAAGATGTGAAACAAAAGCAAAGGCAACAAGATGAGAAACAAATGAAGAAATTTGGGATGCAGTATAATACAATTTACTGACAAAAGCCCTTTTTTCTCTTTAATGAACAAGAAACTGGATGTACTTGTACTTGAAGAACCACTTGGAAAATTTTCTATTTACCGTCTACTGATTCTCTCAGAAAATATAATCCTGACCAAAAAAATTTTTTAAAATTTACATGCCAGTTACCTTTTGAAAATGCCCAACTTGATTTGTGCTGTCTACAAGGTGGGCAGCTTTTCCAAAGAATGTGTGCACACCAGTGGCAATGACAACTGCTTCAATCTCTCCCTGTTTGCAAGTGGACCCTGAATAGACCCCATCGCCAGCATTTTTTGTCACGGGAAGAGATTCACCTGTCAGAGCAGACTGCACAGCCCAAACAGAGAGATCCCAATAAGATTGAGAACTTGGTAAAACATAAAATTAACATATCGCAGCCCGACAAACAAACCTGATCTATTTTCAAAGGATCGCCATCAAGGAGACGTGCATCAGCAGGAATTATGTCGCCGAGTTTAATGCTGATTACATCGCCAGGCACAAGAACAGCTGCATCTTCCTCATTCCATCTCCCATCTCGAAGAACCTGCATTTTTCAGATACATGATGTCACAGACTGATTAGTGTAAGGCAAAGCAAAACCGCACGAGTGAATAATACGAAAGGTATAAATTTCTTCAAAAACCATACCGACCAACAAACCAACAGAATTTACCTGAAACTAAGAGGATATATAGCTAATGCTATCCAAATTCAAGTACCTTAGCTTTTGGTGCAAGGCGTGCCATGAGAGCTGCAGCTGCATTCCCAGCGTTGTTCTCTTCCCAAAAACTTATGGTAGAGTTAATAATGAGCAGAGCAATGATCCCAACAAAATCCTGCCAATCGGGTGGTTTTCCCTGCAAAACATGAGGACCACATAGATTTCCAGTAAGCAAATCGTCCACTAGAAATCAAATTTGTTAGGATAAAGAGAAATCTGGATTTTCTGGGCAGTGCAAGAGAATAAAACCAAACACAGTTAATGAATAAACGAAATTCAGCTACCCAGTCCAGGAAAAAGAAGTAAAAGGATCCTCACGCTGTGGCTGGCTATGATAAGCTAACCCAAGTGGACAACCACCAGGATAGATTTTAATCTTTTGAAATCAAAAGTAACCACAGACTTGACAATCCTCAAACCTTAGCACAACTAGAAGAAACAGTGCTTACCCCACCATTGGCGAGAGCTATAGCCATAATAGCCGCAGCTTCCATGACCCATGAAAGAGGGTTCCACATAAAACCTAAGAACTTCAGAAGCTTACTCTCCTGAAAAAATAAAAATAGATAGAAAAAAATAGATGAAAGCAAGTTCCCAGAAAACAAAGAAATCTAAATATATAAGCGTCATAACCAACAAGAACTACACCAAGAATAGCATAAAAGGCAAAGATTAATGTGTAATCATGTGACACCTCTTTCTCCTCGAGTTTGTTTGGGCCAAATAGCTCCAGCCTCTGTTCTGCACTTTCTCTGGAGAGTCCATGTTTATTACACCTTAATTTATCAAAAACCTCCTCTATAGGTATTGTCTCCTACGAGGCGAAATTGCAACAAACATTACCATTCAAAACCAATAAACCAACAGAAACACACACAATTATGCTCCCATATATGACAACCACAAACACTAATAAAAGGAAAATTTGAAAACTTTACATAACATTCCACTTCAAAACCATTAAACCAACAGAAAGCTGCACAATAATCCTAACCACAGTCTAGACTCAAAGTAAATCAGAAAATATGACTGCATCAAATTATAATCCTCCCAAGACTCCAATTCAAACTCATGAAAACAACTGAAAACCATATAACTATGCCCCTAATATAACAACTATGAACCCATAGTTAATCAAAAGACAGAAATTGTATGATCATGAAAGCACCATATGAAATCAAAAGCTCGTGAACGTTTGAATTCCAAACCATTAAACTAAAAGAAACATACAAAATGATGCCATAATAACCACCACCAAAACAGTGAGCTAAAATTCAATAAACACAGATCCTTCTGAAAATCAGGAACATTCCATTTCAAAATAATCATACCAACAGAAGCATACACAGTCATGTCCATATAATTACAGCAACATAACCTGAAAGTGATCAAAAACGGGAAATTGCATACTGATGAAATCACTATCCGAAATCCAAATCCAATGACCGTTAAACTTCAAACTTGTCAATCTAGCAGAAACATGCATTAGGCCCATAATAACAACCACTAAAGCCTATGCAAAAATCCCATAAACAGAGACTCTAACCAAAACCATAAACCCTAGTGTACCATTCATTTATACGCTATATATACCTTTAATATATAATAATAATACACAAAGATTGTAATATTTATTAAAAATTGTTGAGAAAGATTAGTGCGTTTATTTTCTAAAATATAGACTATCAAAGAAGTCGAATTCCAAAGAACCGGATTTAGAATTTAAACACTAAGAAAGACTGACTAAGAAGATCAAAAACAGAAACTGTAAATAAATTTGAAATTCAAATCACGTAAACAATTTACCTCAAAATCATCAAAACCAGTAGAAACACACAAAATCATGCCCATAACAACCAGCAGAAACCCTAACCAAATTATTTTTAAAAACAAAAATTGATACCAGGTCCATAGCTTCGCTTTTGAGAGCCTCAATATCCATATCAGCCTCTTTCATTCTAGCCCCTGCAGAAAAAAAAATTCAAATCCATCACCTACACGTATATATACATATATATATATATGTGCATGTATAGATACATAATCAAACGCTTATAAGAGTGGAGAAGTAGCAGTAACCTAGTAAGTGAGTACAAAATCAAATTCAATTTCCCAATTAAGAACAATAATGGCCGCAATATTAGGCAAAATATCAGAAGAGAGTTGAAACTGAGAAAAGAAATCCTCTCTCTCTCTCTCTCTCGCTGTAGACTCCCTGCCTCCTACAGCTTCGGTAACAGCTTTTTTGGCATTCTGGGGCGATATATATTTTTCGATATAGATATGTATGTATATATATATATATATATATATAGTAGTGATAGTAGGTGGAAGATCATCATGTACGTGCAAGTACATACTATTTCTCTTCATTATTTATTTATTTATTACTAATTTTGTCCCCTCTAGCTCACGGAATTATATTGATTGTCCCTATAGTTCAATAAAAGTTCTATTCGGTCCCCATAATTTCAATTGAAATCCTAGTAGTTAAAAATTTAAGACGAGAAAGATTTGGTCTTTCAATTTTTACCCTATCATTGTTTTTATCTTATTAAAATCCAAGTTTATAGATGAATTGCAATATGAATGACTGATTATAAACTAATAAAATTACAATTTTACCCTTTGATAAATGTACTATAAACAGGTCATGTTTTTTATTTTTCATCATTTAAGATACAACTTAGTTTGAAGCCAAGACGATTAATGTTTTAATTGAAACTATGGTGACTAAATAGAACTTAGTTTGAAGCCAAGGGATCCATATTTGTAATCATCTCTCTCGATTATTGTCCATTTTATTTTATTTAGTCCAATTATAATTTGCATCACCAATTTTTACCTCTTTTACTACTTTTCTCGCAAAATGAAATAGTTATTATATTTTTAATTAATGCTACTCAAATTACTTTTCGCAACACACTATTCAATTATTCGTTTCGTTATGATTTACATTTCTTCATATTCCACTTTCTTCGTCTTCAATCTTTTCATCTTTTTCACCTTCAATCTTCTTTATTTTTTCATTCCTGTCACTTTATCATCATACTCTCTTAGTACATTTTTTTTTTATATTCTCTATAAAACTCATTAAACCCACAAAATCAATTTTATACAAAAGAAAAGTATATTTTTTCACTATTTAAAGATATTGGGAGAACATTATTGTATCACTTTATCTTCATACTCTCTCACTACGTCCTCTTGTTATTTTTCACTAAACCCATAAATTCCTTTTTCTCTCTATATATACCAGAGCTTCCCAAAATAAAATAAAAATTTATATTTCATCAGCTTTAGAGATATTTGGAACACGTTGGAATAATACATATGTAAAATGACATAAATTCATATTTCAATTCATATCGGTACATGTTCTAGTTGAATGTTAACATTTGACAAACAAATGAACGAATGTTTATTTTCGTTCTTTTGTTTGTCGAACATGCACATTTGTCAATTAGAATATCTAACGTCTTTTTTATGGTGCAATCAACCTTTTCATCAGAGTACAGTGCAAGCAAATTTTTCATCAAATTTTTTGTGATGAAAAAAAGTAAAATGATTGACACTTTTGACCTTGCGGCAAAACAGTCATTCAAGTAGATATCTACTAGTAGGTATACCCAATTTTTATTTTTAATTTTTTTTTGGAATTCTTATACCCACTTTTTTTCAGGCTAGAAGAAATAGTATTTTTTTTTTTTTCCTTTTCGGTGAAAAGGCAAGATTATTGTTAAGGTAAAAAAAAAAAATCTCAACTTTTATCCTAACTTTAACAAAAATACCAGAGGTCGGCTCTTATACTTACTCAAAAATCTTATTGCATGGTGTTAATTTTTTTTTTGCTATTTTAAGTTGAAATACATTTAATAGATTGAAATGTATTTTGAGTAATAGTATGGGTTAGATTTTCTTCTGGGCAGTTGTACCCATGTTCTAAGCTTAAACATACTTTTCTAAATTTTCACTTAAAATGCTATATGGAACGTAGTGTTAACCAAGTACAATAGAAATAAAATCTATTCAGCAAAAGGAAAATTAGGAAAAAATAAATTTATCAGCTTATAATTTAAAGTAAACTTTGTATCATTCTATTGTAGTGATGATATTAATTAAGTGTAACTATAAACAAACATTTTTTGTATTCTCTACTTTTTGTTAACCACTCATATTGCTTGTTGTATTGAAACTATCTTCTTAAGTTATAAATTGGGTCACAAAAACCCTTTATTTGGTAGAACTACCAGTTCAAATTATGTCAATGACAATAAATAGCAAAAAAGTTAGTATTATTTCTACCTAATATATATGTCAATACAATTTATTTTGAGCATACAAAATTGGAAAAAATATATTCAGTAGCCCAACCTAGAGGCTATGCCTATACCTATACTTCTAGAATATTATAAGCTTGTTTCATTGCATCTTATAAACTTCAACTTAATAGTATCTGTTATTTTGACCTAAAATTTATTTCCGTACCATAATGCAAGTAGACGGTATGTAAAGTAACTGTCAGATGCTAGTCACAAAAACATAAATTGTGATTTTTTGGTTTTTATTTTTTTCAAACATCAATTAAAAAGTCACCTAGTGGCAAGTTAACATTACAAGTTTCAAAACAAAACGAGATTAAATAAATAACTAAATTTAAATGTTAGTTTTGGTACTTAATTATGAACACATTCGTTTTATGCAGGCTCGTTTTAAAGAATTTGGCAGCAAATTAATAGTCCTCGTATCATCTCAAACAAAAAACAACTTCTTCGGTTTTGTTGGTTTGTTTTGAACATTAATCATCCTCGTCTAATTCGTCCTTGTAATCTCGAACAAAAGCAACTTTAATTTTGTTTTACATAGGTTCGTTTCAAAGAACTTTTGCAGTTCATTAATCATCATATTGTATAATCTCCAAATTAACAAAAGCAATTTCAATATGGTGCAAATTTTATGTATATTGCGACTTTGGACATGATATATCTAGCTATATAATGAGCTAACCAAAGGCCTAAATATGTTAATTATTCATAGTTTTTTTTACGTTTATAGCTAGCACAATGCAATATATTGTGGTCACTAATTTGTCTTCTCCACTTATATAGGTTTAAGGAGATCAAACTTATGTTCAAATCATATACAATAAATTTAAAATGGAGTCTCTGGATAAGATTACGCCTAGTGATGTTCAAACTAAATTACATGTAAAAATTCTTTTATTATAAATAAATAAAATTAATTTCATAAAAAATTGGAAAGTGCATTTTCATTGCTGATAAAAGATATGCAGATAACTCATGGTCATGAGAAACATCATTCCTCACTCACATATTATTTCCAAATTATAAGTAAATATATTATCCCTCCCATCGTGTTTATGCAGTCACTGTTTAAGGTTCATATGTACAGCATATGTTTATGTATGAAATCTAACTCTTTGCTAACTCCTTAGGCTACTAATTTTTTCGAAATATAATATGGAATTTTTTTTGCGGTTTCATAACTTGATAGTTGCCATTTATAAATAAAAAATATTTCTCCCCGGAAACAAAATTTATTCATTCAATAAGAAGAATACATGATAAACGTCATATAGGCAGTATATCTAGCCAACATAATAACTTATCCAAAAAGTCTCATACGCAAAACAGCACGAACCAAAAACATTTTTATAGAATTTAATAATCTACACACACTGAAAACATGAGTGAGTAAATCCTAAAAATTACCTTAGATCATCTCATGGTGAAAGAGTCGCCAATGAATCAGGCATAAATCCCGACAAAACAGTCCATAGAAAATTGTGAGACTGATTAGAACTCCCTTAAAGAAAAACTAAATTCTCACAAGAGAATAAACTTTCAAATAAAAACTAGAATATAAAACAAACAAAAAATATAACTAGTTAGATTTTACATGATTAGGAAAACTCATAGGAAATTGTAAGACTGATTAGAATTCCCATAAAGAAAGACTAAACCCTCACAAGATAAGAGACTTTCAAACAAAAACTAAAATATAAAACAAATAAAAAATAGAACCGGTCAGATCTCGCATGATTAGAGGTTACCAGAGTCACCAATCACTTGAGAAATACCCGATTTACAATTACATTTGAGAATATGTAATGAATAGTTGTAAATCTAAGGTGATCATCCAAATAACTGCAGCAGTACCCAATCCAAATTATCAATTGGATTCAGAATACGAGAAGAAAAAAATGAAAAATGAAAAAAGAAAAAAAGAAAGAAGAAAGTAGGGGCTAGGAGAGATGCAATTTGTTTATATTTTTTTGTAGTATATTTTTATAAGCTATTTTATATATACATAATGAATTTATTGTTAATTATCTTTTTTTTTTCCATGGTAAAGCTATAAAAACAATAATGTGACTTAATTTATATTTTATCAATGCTTGTCTTAATGTATCAGAATAAATTATGTAAAGAACGAACTTAAAATATTAAAAATATTAAAAGAGAATAATATTATTTTTATAATTAAATGAAAAAAGCCTTTTATTTTTTATTGATAATAGTACCCAATAAAGTATAAAAATATATTAAATTTGTTTCTCATCACCCCCCGTCTTTATTTTTCTTCTTCGTTTTTATTCTTTTGGCAATTGAATGACGTATTTGCAATGGTTATTTTTGGGATGACTCTATCAATTTGTACTTGTTATGGAATGATTTTTTCTGCCATTTTTCCATCTCATTTATTCGGTCCTAATTTATGATGAATTGGAAAGTCTTCCCATAAGTCTTGCTCAACTTCTCTTATTTATGGTATGAATTACTGGGATGAATAAATTAACAAAAAAAAAAAAAATAGTATGAATTTTTGCAACAAATTATTTTTCATATAGGGGATCAACACAGTCTCCAGTATAACACTTCAAACGATGTCATTTCAATACTTGCGTGATAGCCATTATTGTAAATGAACTCGATCAAGCCTACATGGTCTTCCCAACTACCACCGAAATCCAACATGCAAGCATATAACATATCTTCCAATGTCTGAATCACATGCTCTGATTGGCCATCCATCTGAGGGTGAAAGGTCGTACTCAATAATAATTTGATCCCTAAGGCTTTTTGAAGCCCCAACCAATAATACAAAATGAATTGAGAGTTATGGTAAGATACAGTCGATATAAGAACCCCGTGTAGCTAAACAATCTCATCAATATAATTTCAACATAGCTTTTCAACTGAGTTGGTCGTACTAATTGGTAGGAAATGCGCACTCTTTGTCATTCGGTCTATGATCACCCATATAGCATTATTTTCTTTCTGCGACTTTGGCAACCTGACTACAAAATGCATTGTAATT
>MKEJ01083646.1:0-13654 GCA_001753735.1 Embelia ribes | reverse complement strand
TAATTGCAAGTTTATGTGTTGTACCTTTTGTATAATGTGTAATTTACGTGTATGTTTTCGGTTGTTGATGTGTTATTCATGTTGCTATAATTAATGTTTTATGTCTATAATCATATGTTTAAAAGCAAACATGACTTATATTGATGCATTACATGACATTATGTGGCGTTATAGTAGTTTCAAGTGAATTTGGAAAAAGATAATTTAAAATTGAAATGTGTTGGCAATGTATTTCAAAGTTGGAAAATGTATTCTTAAAAGAAACGTGGATTTTTCTAATGAAATATGAAATGCGGTGTTTAAAATGCGATGGCATAAAAAATGCAATGACGAGGAAAAATGCGATGGCATGGAAAATGCGATAGCGTAGATAAGGCGATGTCTTTTTATGCGTTATTTTGAATCAGAGAAAAGCATTGTGTTATTAATGTATTGTTGAACTTAAAAGTGAAGTTGTCGGAATAAGTAAGTTGAGTTGCATTATATATCATTGGGGATTGAGTCCTTTTGCTTTCTTTTTGGGATAAGTATCGATTGTTTTGTGAGGAAAATAAATTAAAGAGAAGGCTTGGGATTTACCTTTGATTAGGTAATACCATACGGGCGACTGTTCAAAGAAGGTTATGATTAGGCATTACCATATAGGGGACGGATCATAACAATATTTGAAAAATGAAATAGATACTAGTCCCAATATTTATTTGAGTCGTAGTTGGTTGTGTTGGCGAGGGTTGTCAGTGTACGTGTGTTGGCATACATTGCATCACATTCATACTTTACTTGGTGCATTCATTACACTTGAGGAACTGCATAGCATCATATTTATCCTAATATTTAGAAGGCTAACTCACACATTTCCTTCCATAAATTGTGATATAGGTCCGGATGTTGACGAGAGTCGTCCTTGAGCTGGGCGTGCGATATTGTAGATGTTATGACAACATTACTTTGGGAGTTGCAAATTTTGTTTTGATATTTATTTTGTAGCCTGACCCTCATGTTGTATCTTTTCCGAAGCTTAGTATTGTAGTAGCGTGGTTGTAGTAGTTGTACTTTTTTTGCATATTATACTCTGTTATAACCTTCAGTGACAGATTATATTCAAACTAGAACGTTGTGAAATATGTTGTATATTTGAAGCATTTCGCTATTGTATATAGTAAACATGGTGTTTACTTTGCATTGATATAAATGTCATTTGCAGGCTAAGTACATATCTTGATTTAATATAAAGGTCGTATGCAGGCTATAATGTAGCTTTTTTTAAGCATACTCTGATATTGATATGTTGTAAACCGAGTTATTGATGAGATTGGCAATTAGCGTGTTTTCCTATTTTTCTTTTATTCTCAAAACTATATGTTTTTCTTTTCATTTTCTTTAAAAAGGGAAAACACTCATCCCCGGATTTTTCGGAATTCGGGGCGTGATTTCTAGTACTACAATGCACTTGCTAACAATCATAAAGATGCGTCGTCTCGTAACAACACAATAACACTAAAGCCTCACACTTATGCCATATTCTATACTAATGCAATACGTCTTCTTACTTCAATATTTCTATAAACATGCTAAGACTTCTACTTCCTTCTATAACTCTTTATGCATTTCCATTGGACAATAGTGCAATAATAATATTATAGGCTTCAACAATATTATTATCAATGCGAAAAATTTACTCGAAATTTTCAGGATGTTACACTATTAGCCTCTTTTTTGCATTTTTCCCTAAGTAGGGGGTTTGCTATTGTAATTTATTCAGCTAGATAATAATGTGTCAGATATATATTTTTTATATCTAAATTTCCAATTTAATGTTTGAAGCATTGATGGACCAAAGAAAGCAGGGACGCCACGATCCCCTAACCTTGAAATTTTCTATCGATTTCATGTATAAAAATTGAAATTTTCCAAAAAGAAATACTGCTCGCCACTCTTGAAAAAATTTGAAAATAAACCCTCATATAGCGTAAAAACTACCCGGACCTTCTAGGTGAAAATTATCGTCTGCCATTGGTTTGAAGCAAACCCATTGAGATTAGCTCATAATAAACATATAAATCTAAAAGCACCATTAATGACACTTATTAAATATTTGATGATGGCAATTAAGCAACATATAAGTGTTTCAAGTGCTTGCTATATTGAGCTAATTTTCATCTGTATTCTGGAAAAAAGATAACATTAGCAAGTAGTAGTAAAAAATCCAAAGCTAGCATACAATGCTCAAGTGATGCTATCGAATTTAATATTGCCACCTTAATATTCACTGGATAAAAAAAAAAAACAAAATGCCCCATGGATAATTGTTTTACAATTTTATATAAAAATAATTGAAGTAGACATCAAATTAAATATGCATATATAGAATCATACTTCTTATAGAAGTTTGAGAGATACAAACTAGGGTATAATCTCTACTTTTTCAATTTTTTTAATTTAAAAACTGAATTAAGTTGAGCTTATTTACTGTTTTGGCTTAAATAAGTTGTAAGTTTTAAGCCGGATACATTCAGTTTTTTTTTTAATAAAAAAAAATACATGCTTAGCTCTTTAACTACAAATGGAAACAAAACAATTTCCAAAAAGAAAAATTGGTTTAGGAATCATTCCACAAATTGGATTTTCAAAATGGGTTTGGATTTTAAACTTTTTCACGTACAATGTTAACAATCTTAAAGGTATTGAGATGATATAGCAAACAAAAAATCAATATTCATAAGGAGTGATGGTTTAGTAGTAACACTTTATTTTGGACATAGGAAAAGTGATGACATATCTCTTCCCGTTCCCTAAACATGTTAATTTTTTATTTTAATTTTTTTGAAATTTATCCCTATACATGTTATGTCCATCATTTATAATAGAAAATCTTTGTACTAAATTAACGAAAAAAATCAAGATTATATTTCTATTACTTTTGTTTAGGTTTCTTAAACAAACTTTATGATAGAAAATAAAATAGTAATGCCTAAATTCGTGTATGATTATATAGTACCCTCCGCAAATATTTTCCTTATTGGATAGTTAGGTATGTTTTCCTCTCGACCATTTGTATGGTAATCACAAAAGACAAATGAAAAATAACACAAAAAAGATTTACGTACTAGCCATTACATACCAAATTGTACCGTTATCAATGTGGTTAGGTCTTGTTCTTGATTATATCTTTCAAGAGAAATATCAATACATAGGTGTTTGTAGATTATACAATTTCTATAGATTATTTTCTATGAATATATATCATTACTCATGGCTCATGTTATATGCGTATGTAGCACCTACATGCTCGGAGTGAATGTTACACACAATGTGTCTTTAGCAACTTCGCCCCAGGGACTAACATGACTAGATTTAAAAAATTGAATTTTTTGCATGGTTATCGACAATTTATTTGAAATTTGTAGTACCATGACATGCTTTTGGGGGAAATTATAACAACAAAACGACTAATGTGTACTGCGATTCCATTTATTTGTACTCATGGAATAATTATGTATTTTGAAAGGTAGTGAACTTTATGATGACACCAAAATAATTTCTTTATTTAGTGGCACTTTTGGAATTTAGAATTTTGGGTGGGTGGGTACTGTCTGAGTGGGTGAACAGAGGGGCCAAAGTGTAATTATGTCATAATTTAGAGGCAAACCTTAATATTGTTGAATTTCAGGATTTCATGATAATATGATCATTACATGCTAATGAATCATCTAAAAACTGGGTCACTTATAAGAAGAGGGGAGGCTAAAATTATTTAAGCCACCCACATAATGTTTTTAACCGATACATCGATATATGTTTTACCCAGTTTTAGCGATATAAAATTTTGCGCGATCAAATTTGAGGACACATTAAAAAATTGTATCGTTAAAATTCAAGTTGTTTTAGTTTTAATATAGGGACTGCATCAATGCATCCCCTCTAGTTTGGACGAAACGGCGAATCTAAGGACATACACTGAGCTATTAGATCCCATCCTTAGCTTTCGAAATAGTCACATGGTTTGTTGTTTCTAGTACTAATAACAACCTTTGGGTTGCTTCCCATGTTGCCAACCCAAGTTTGTATTTGATGTTGCAAAATATTAGATTTCATTGTGGTGTCTAATCACTAATTAGGTAGATCTAATCAATTTGTCTACCACAAATGCA
Organism: Embelia ribes; assembly: GCA_001753735.1. Taxonomy (NCBI): domain Eukaryota; kingdom Viridiplantae; phylum Streptophyta; class Magnoliopsida; order Ericales; family Primulaceae; genus Embelia; species Embelia ribes. Next base: position 9,503 of record MKEJ01083646.1, on the reverse strand, counting down.
TGAAAAGGATGGAACCATAACTAAAAATGAGCTAAATAATTTTCTTTCAAAAAAGAAAAATGAGCAAAATTTGTATTATTGGAAAGAATTAGGTCAATAGAGAAAAGAGTTGGCAAATAGCAAACTTGCACCACAGAATTACACGCCCATAGTTTGGAGTCTTTGGATCCCAACGTAATTTCAAAAATCAAAAGAAACAAAACTAATTAATAAAAAATTCAAAAAATTATTCTTTTTAATATTTATTATTATATTTTACCAAGTGGCTGCTTAGGCCTTCCTAAAGAGGGAATTAGAGAAACTCAAGGCTAGTCAAATTGTTTGTAATAACAGTATATATATATTTTTTTGTTACATCGGAGCCCGTAGGCGAGGAGGAAGAAATTGAACGTTAGAATCTGGCCCATATATGGGCATTATTTTAATATAATCAGCTCTTGAACTGTTACAGGTTTGTTTCAATTATTTGGTTACTTTTGGAAATTTTTGATTATTTTTTGTCTGATTTTGAGATATGTACAAATCCTTCAAAAATACAAAACATATTGGGTATGAATTAGGCCTCAAAGGTGTCATTTGTATTGCGCCATAGGCCATGTAAGCATGTACATGTGTCAGTATGGGCTTGTACCGCATTAGGCCATACAAAAAAATGATGTCGGCCCAAATATGAAATATGTATCACTTGCAACCCAACCCAAGTATAAGTTTTGCAACGAAACAATCACTAATCTTTGGTTGTTTCTTCTTTCTCTAAATTGAGATATAAATCCATAGTTTTTAAATTTATAATTACAAACAAACAGCCTTTTTAGCGCTGATATCATGCTAAATTTATAATTGCAATATTTGCATAAGCAGAACTCACTCTTAAAGCTTGAAAGAGGGGAGTGTCCATGTAATTAATATAAAAGCGTTAGGTTTATAACAAATCAATGTGGAATAACTTTAACAAATATTAATATTATGAAAATTAATCATAAGCCAAGCTGCTAAAAGGGGGCATAAGACAGCGGATTAATTACGAACTTTATTGAGCCACGATGCTCTCAACTAATTCTTCAACTTCAGAATTATCTATTTTTTACTGGTTTTGTTCGAGTTCGCCTCCTGTGCTCTCAGCTAATATCACGACTTGAGAAATATCTATTTCTTCCTGGTTTTGATGGATTACGCAACTGATAATCAAAACCGGAATGGCCCTCATTGTGTCCTGAAAGTAGTACCAAAACCGGATACCCAAATCCAATATGAAAGCATGCCAAGGAGAGATACATGTCACAATTCCGAAAACAACCCAAAAATGGAATTGTTGCAGGAAAACAGAAGCTATTAATAAAATAGCCAATGGAGCAGAAAAGTCACCAATTCGAACTCGGACAGATTCCATGCTGAAGGATACATTAATAGGGAGCTTGACGGAAATGAGAAGGAACGCGAGGATTACAATGGAAAACCCACAAATATTGGCACTCAAAATGGGATTATTATTATGCAAATTCCATGAGTTGTTTTGATTTTCTCCATGGAAGAACATGAAGAAACTGATAAATGCGGTGATGATGACTTACAAATTGGTGTGATACATATTCTCTCACGAAAGAGTATACTTGTATGAGGGATCTCACTTCAAGTCGTAAAAGATATATATATACATGTCCGCATATGTAGAGCACCGAAATTGCCTAGAAGGCGCATCATATGCGTATGAAACATAAGCATACCACAATTTTTTAAAACAAGGACTTTTGACTAGTTGTTTATATAAGTTTTGGTTTCATGATTGCCTTTATATGCCGGTTGAAATTGAAAAATTTCAAATTCTCCCTTGGACTATTGAGTCCTTAGCAAGCTGCCCCAAATACTCCCAATTTTTTTGTATATTGCCAAAGTTTGTTGACAAAGGTTTAGGGTTTTAAGGAAACCATGCTAAGTAAAATACATAAATCATTCGACTAAAATCTAATTTGCCTCCATTAACTACAATGATATTCAAATTCTCATCATACATATTTTCAGCCTTTCCATATTCTATATTCATTTCCAAATTATTGAATTTATCATTCTCTATTAACACCTTTCTGATTAGATGTGTTGGTTGTGTAACTTCGCATAAAAGTAGATAGAAAGTTAAATGTAAAATCAATAAGGAGCTCTGGTGAGGTGGAAATGGATATGAATTGAGTCGTTTGCAAACTATTTGAACTCGGCTCGAATGTTAATAAGTCGAGCCGAGCTCAAGCTAGGTATTTTTGTGGGTGAGCCGAGTTCAAGCATCCCAAACCTCGGCTCGGCTCTATTGGTGGACCGAGATTTTTGCTGGGAGAAGCTAATTGTCCTTTTGTTTTGTACAGGGAAATTTCTTTTCTTTTAGCAATGGGGCTACGTAGGTAGCTCTTTCTGAAAATTTTGAATTATATATATCAAACTTATAGAAATAATGGAAGTTAGCCATCCTTCGCCTCTTTTTAGTCCGTCAATGCTTAGATCGGCACATGACCACCCCTAGCATATTGGTCGTGTCTGAAACTTACCATAGATAATTTAGCAAGAATATTAGGAATGGAGTAATAATTTCGGAAAGTCCGAGGGCCAATTTCAGGAATTCTACTAAATCATATATTATCTAATTTTTATCCTTATCTATCTACCTTTAGATTTTAAGTCTTAAATTAAAAAAATTGATAAAATTATATTTACTCCTAACACTTAGATGAATTTATGAGAATTGATTGTTTAATTGAAAACAATTAAATAAATATATGATTAAATAATTAATTAATTAATTAACTAACTTACCTAATCAGAAAATCCAGTGGATTAAACATCTATTTCTAAGTCCCTTAAATTAAAGAGCATTCACCATAATATGATAATTGGGTGTGAGTTTCAGAATTGTCAAACCTTACTCACTAATAGTTTCAGAAAGTTGGTCTAATTCATCTTATTCCCCCAAGAGCAAGATTAATTTATCTTAATATATTAAAATAAAATATGACAATCATAATTAAACAATACATCAATAAAAACTGCAAATAATTGAAAAACATATAATTTAAAACAAGAAATAAAAAAGCAGTACTGATAAATAACAAATAAATTTAAACAACTCTAAAACATATTCAAATTAGGAACAAAAGAAAATAATAAAATTATATGTCATCATAAAATTATTAAAATTCATAAAATTGAAAAATAAATATAATTGTATAAAAAAAAAAGGGAATTGCTATGGAGAAACAGTTGTCCGAGATCTATGTGGCAGCCTATCAATCAAAGAAAGAAAAATAAAAAGATTCTCCTCCTGGTCATATGTGTGTAATAGCGGCCTAATGCATACGCAATATATGTAACTCAAAAAATTTATTTATATTTATATACAATAATTACCCTAAATACCTAAATCAATTTGACTTTTTTATAGTGTGAAATTGATTTTAATAAAAAGAGAAAAGAAGAAGGAGAGATAGGGAGAGAAAAAAAGTGACCCAAGGAAAAGAGAGATGGTGTACAACTAAAAAATAATGAGTGTATGCTATTTTATTTTTATATCCCTATTTAGTCCACTAGTTCAATACGATGTAGAAGTAATTCATTAATAAGCAAAGGATTAATTTAGGTAAATAATAAACTTGACAGGGCCTTCGCCTGTATAACTGGCTTCACATATTATAATAAGAAGTGAGATTTTATTCATGTTTGAATGTAAGAATTTCACGTATATTATCATACATTTGCTGTTACATAAGAGAGAAAATAGTGACATATAGTAAAAATAAAATTAACATTATAAAAAAATCACTTTATTTCATATGTGTCAACAAATGTATGAGCATATATACTGGCGGAACCCATACTTGTATCTGCATCATGTATCTTACGAAGAAAAAATTCTGTCTTAGCTTTCCAAGGAACTTAATGTGACTGGATTTGCATAAGAGTCTTTGAAAGATTTACAATTGCCTATGCATTTTATATAATAATTTCATATGCGTTATATTACGATTTATTTTCTCCCTGCTTTTCATCCCCACCCCCAACCCCACTGCTTAAGCCATTTTTTCTATATTATTGAAATTAGAATGAACTCCCCCTCCCCCCATTCTAAACCTGACCCGATCCCACAGGTGGACCCTATCATATTACTTGTGACATTTGAGCCATTTTTTCTATCTTACTGAAATTAGAAAACACTCTTTTTCTCCCTAAACCTAATCCGGTCCAACCTTACAAGTGGACCCTATATTATCACTTGTGTCGCTTGAGCCAATTTTTCTACTTTACTGGAATTAAAATTATTTCCTTTCAGAAGACCATTATACAACATTTACCGATAGTGGACGCAATCTGACGTATCCAAGTCATTTTTGACATATTTTACTATATTTATTGGTATTATATTTTGACGATATTGATGGAATTTATCAATAATTATAGGGTCACGTATGTAAATATTAAATGTGTTGTGCTATCAATATAATTAAACCTAACTAACGTAATCGAATTATGATTAAGTATTTGGCTTAAGGGTATAATTGTTATAGATTTAATATATAGATACTTAAGTAATATTTCTAATTCTTTGAGAAACGGAATAAGAAATATCTAAACCTAATATTTGACCTAATATAAATATTGAGGTTATGATCTCCAACTCATACAACACAAAGAAGAACCCTAGTTCTGCATCTTCTTCTCTACATTCCTATCAATAGAGTAAGAGACAAATTAATTTTTGTCATTAACACTATATCGGGTTGGAAGATCTAACTTGTTTGAAGATTTTCAACCATTGATTCAAGTAAGCTTCCACTATTAATCTTTTTAAATCTCTTGAATTAAATGAGTTTAAGTATATAATATAGAGATTTGTCTATGATATATAGTTTTGGTCTTAATTAATACATTTATGCTGATTATGAATTAATTAGACTATAAACTTGTTAAGGTTAGACGAATCCAAATACGTATATTATGAAATCTATCGTGTATAAATTCCACAAGTGGTATCGGAGCCAACCCATATTGATTTAGATGTTATTTTAGAATTTGTTTTGATAATATTGTGACTTTCTTTATTTTGATTCAAAGAGAAATCATTATATATTTAGGTTGTGTTCGTATTTTCGTTTGGATGAATATTTTTGTTTCAGATGAATCTTTTTTCATCGGTCAAAAATACAAATGATTTCTGGTTCAGATGAAATTAAAATTTTTGGATCGTCGTTCAGGGGTTCAGATTGGATAAAGGAATAATCGAGACCAATTTTAGTACAAATTCATAAGGACCATGAAAACATTGACAAGTCCATTTTGGACTAAATATTTTTTTTGATGATTTTTTTTTATTCATCAGTAATCAGACGGAAAAAAAAATTTAAAAATAAAAAAAATTAAGGTCTCAAATGAAATAAAATAAAATTCAAATACTAATGGTACATTGATTTATAACTTATATTTAAGTTGTAATATACTCTAATGAATTAATTGAAATAAGATGTCACCAAAGTTACCTCTTTTGCGTAGATAAGTTCCATATGGATGTTATAAGCGTGTACTTTCATGCGGATATTACTTAGCCCAAAGAAGGGTTAATATTTGGTAAAACTTGTAGTGATAAATGTGTGACAATTGTTAAATATTTACATGTAAATAATACGACGATCCAAATAAAGACCTATTATTTGACATGATTAATTGTCAATGTTTGATTGCTACAACAAGAATACCACTTATAGTTAATATTACTATCCAAAAATTTGATATTAATGTTGCGCTGGGTATCTTGAAATGAAATTTATCATTATTTGAATTTCTTTCTTTTGTTACATTAAGTTATTAATGTTGAATTAAATTTTCCTTTTTTCTATTCAACTAATCTTGTTGCTATATCTGCTAATATCAATTCAATTCCCATGCTCACTGGAAATAATTTAAAAGACTGGAAAGAGAATATTAATGATGTTCTCGACTGTTTGAATCTTGATCTCGCACTTCGGATCAAGCGTCCTGCTGCTCTAACGGCTGCAAATTCCTCTACTGATAGAGTGAACTATGAGAAGTGGAAACACTCAAATCATATTATTCTAATGATCATTAAGTGCGATATTCCTGAGGCATTTAGGGGTACTATATATGATATTATTACCAATGCAAAAGAATTCCTTGTTGAAATTGAAAAACGATTCGCAAAGAATGATAAGACATAAACAAGCACACTTTTGTTGCGCTTGATTTCTATGAAGTATAAAGGTAAAGGTAATGCAAGGGAGTACATCATGAATATGTCTCATATTGCTCTAAAATTTAAGGCTTTAAAGCTCAAGTTGTCCGACGACTTGCTCATGCATTTGGTAATGCTTTCACTTCCTACACAATACAACCAATTTAAGGTCAGTTAAACTATCAAAAGGAGAAATGGTCTCTTAATGAGCTTATTTCATATTGTAATCAAGAAGAAGTGAGGTTGAAGCAAGACATAATTGACAATGTTAATTTGGCAATAACTCCTAAAAAAAAGAATAAGGGCCAAAAGAGAAAGAATGATGAAGTTGCAGATTATAGTCCAACACAAAAGAAGCAACATAAGAAAAACACCGGTTATTTCTTTTGTTATAAGGTAGGATATAAAAAGAAGGAATGTGTTAAATACCACGCATGGCATGCAAAGAAAGGTACATTTCTTAATTTGGCATTTTCTGAGGTTAATTTAGCTTTAGTACCTAGAAATACTTAGTGGTTAGATTCTGGTGCTACTACTTACATAAGTGTTTCCATGCAAGGTTGCCTGAGCTACCAAAAGCCAAGTGATAATGAGAGACACATCTTTGTGGGCGACGGAAAATCAGTGGAAGTGGAGACAATATGGCATTTTAGGCTATTATCAGGAACTGGTTTTTATTTGGATTTGATGGATGCTTTCGTTGTACCATCGTTTAGATGGAATTTGGTTTATATTTCTTTGTTGGACAAATTTGGTTATTCGTGTTCCTTTGGAAACAATCAGTTTAATCTATCTTTAAATTTGAAAATTGTTGGTGATGGTTTCCTTAATGCTTGTAATAACCTATATATGCTTGAAACTATTGCATCCTATAATGAAATCTTGCATGCAGAATTACGAGGTACTAAATGCAAATAAAATAAAGAAAATTCAGCTTCATTATGGCACAAACGATTAGGCCATGTCTCTAGAAATAGAGTGGAACGACTTGTGTTTGATGAGATTTTACAGATTTTGATATTTGTATTGAATGTGTAAAGGGAAAATGGACTAAAACTAAAAGATTAGGTGCCGAAAGGTCTACAAAAGTTTTACAATTAATACATATGGATATATATGGGCCATTCCCTACAACTTCTTGGAATAGTCAATAATCTTTCATAACTTTCATAGACAATTACTCAAGATATGGCTACCTATATCTAATTAATGAGAAATCACAGTATTTGGACATGTCCAAAACATTAAAGCTGAAGTTAATCTTTAACTCAACAAAAAAATAAAGAATGTTAGGTCTGACTATGGTGGCAAATACTATGGCAGATTTGATGGATTAGGTGAACAACGTCCAGGATCATTTTCTAAATACATAGAGGAATACGTAATTGTCCTACATTATACTATGCCAGGAACACATAGCATGAATGGTGTAGCTGAAAGATGAAATAGGACTCTTAAAGATATGGCAAGGAAAATGGTTAGCCATTCTACCTTACCTGAGTCACTTTGGGGTGAAGCACTTAAAACAACAACCTACATCTAAATAGAGTGCCAACTAAATCGGATACAAAAATACCTTATGAGCTTTAGACAGGCAAAAAGCCTAGTTTAAAGCATATGCATATTTGCAGATGTCCAACTGAGGTAAGGCCATACAGGCCACATGAAAAGAAAATGGAATCCAAAACTGTGAGCAACTACTTTATTAGCTATGCGGAGCAATTAATGGGCTTTAAGTTTTACGATCCCACACTTAAAATTATATTTGAAATCGGAAATGTAATATTTTTCGAGGTGTTGAGTTTGGGGGGAGAAATAAGATTAGGGACATTGCTTTTGAGGAGGAATCAATAACCATTCGTACTACTATTACTTTAGATAATGTATAGATTCTCATACCTGTCATTGATTAATAAGTGACTCCGGAACCTCAACAAGACAATGTTGAATTACCTCTTATACCACTAGAACACAACGAGATACCCCCTATTCAAGATCAACCTTAAGAACCTCAATAACCTATGCCATTAAGGCGATCCACTAGTGAAAGGAGGAAGGTAACTTCAGATGATTTTGTTATATTTCTCCAGAAACATATGGAAAACTCCAATTTTCATAAATGGATTGAAGCAATGAATGAAGAGTATGAGTCTATGTAAGACAATAAGGTATATGAACTTGTTTCATTACCAGTAGGTGCGAGGCTCATTGATGGCAAATGGATTTTTAAGACCAAAAGGGATTCGAAAGGTAATGTGGTAAGGTATAAAGTATGTTTAGTAGCTAAAGGCTTTACTCAAAGAGAATGAATTGATTTTAAAGGGACTTTCTCTCTGGTTTCATCAAAAGACTCTTTCAGAACAATATTTTGATCTTATGTTACATCAAATGGATGTCAAGACGACATTTGTTAATAGTGACATTGACAAAATAATTTATATGGTGCAACCAGAAAAGTTTGTGTTAGGAGACCCAAAGAATATGGTTTGCAACTTGACAAAATCTATTTATGGACTCAAGTAGGCATCTCGTCAATGATACTTTAAATTTCATCAAGTGAGTACCTCATTTGGTTTTGAGATAAACATTGTTGAAAATTGTACATGTTATATGTTTAGTGGGAGTATGTATATTTTTCTTATGTGGATGACATATTGCTTGCTATAAATGATTTAGGTTTATTGTACGACACTGTCACACCTCGAATTCCCATAAACCAAGAGATGTGAACTGAAAGAAAAGAAAATATAACAATTACTAAAATCCATACCAACATTTTGCCATAATACATATAAGTGATACATGACATATGATCCGGGCAATAATATCCTGCTGCAAATAAAATATTTCATCGAGCTACATACTTGTACAAAATAAAAGTAAAAGCCTGAATTAAACCTCAGGTCTAAACTCTTAGTACCACAAGTTTGAAACCAGCTCCACTCTAACACTGAATCTTCATCAAAGCTATGCTAGCTCTTTTAGTAAGACAGTACAACGCTTTGACCTTACATCACTACGTGAGTATATATACAAAAGAAAAAGATGTATGAGTCAGATTTTAAACCAAACGATAAAGGGGAATCTACAAGTATATAACCTACATGTATGCACATGCAATGCACTGAAACCCCCATATTCCCATATCTAATACGCTCATAAATTCTAAGTGATACTAAGGCACGTTTATAACATGTGGTAAAACCTAGAAGTTCTCACGAGTCATACAACTACAATGATAGCATATATTATATACCTGTACTACGAGTAATGCAATATC
>MKEJ01083640.1:0-33705 GCA_001753735.1 Embelia ribes | reverse complement strand
GAATTTTCAAGGTTTGGATGATGACGATGATGGTACTCAACTTTTTTTTTGCAATTATTCACCATGTATCATCCAGTTTTTTAAACGGAGCAAATTCGTTAATCCCTATTCAAATTATTGTTAGAAAGGCTTATGCATTCTATTCTCGTGATATTAAATACAATTGAAATCCGTATCAATCTCTACGGTTACCTACAACCCACGAAGTAGTAGCCCATGCTTCTAGGCAAACTTTTTTTTTTTCAAGTTTTGTGGAAAATGGTAGTCTATGTATTTAGATTTAAATCATGATTAAAGTCCCATAAATAAGATGAGCAAGTGTTTTTGGCTAGCAATTTTAACGGGATAAGCGGATGTGGTCAGATCAAAAAAATAAATTGTCGGTGGATGTAAATTGAAGGTATTAGACAGCATATACTGTTCAATTGCAAAAAAGCCAAAGTGTGTGGTGGCTATTGAAATTAATTAAACAACATATGCTGTCTAACACTTCCAATTTACATACCCTTAGATTAATTCTGGGAATTTTGAAGTTTTAACTCCCATTATTTTAGCCAAATCAGTGGCTTATGGCTCAATTCTGGCTTTTCTTCTAGTTGAATTCTTCTCTGCATAGTAATCTGGGTCAGTTTTTAAATTGTCCCCCACTGTAAGAGTCGACTTTACACTTGACGTAATATTTGGGGATAAAAACCTTTTTGTTTGGTATCAATTTTATTTCTCAGTGCTTTTCTTTTTCAGATCTTTTCTGTATCATACCACGGGCCGTATATGTTGTGTCTGTCGACAGGCTTACTTTGTTGCTACATATTCTTTTTCCTTGTAATCTGAAATGTATGCGTCTCTCTTGAAATAGTGTTAGCAAACATATAATTGCATGAGCAAGCATCTTCGGAATAACCTTTAGCGTTAAATTGTATCATATACTCTGTCAAAAGTCTTTCTTTGTTGCCCTTCCCTTAAATGCTCTTATTTACACCAAAAATGTTACGTAATGCAGCCAACAAAGGCTACTACTGTCGCCTGTAGATGCAAAAAAACTATTCTTACACGTGATCGTCTTTTATATAATTTTAGTTTGTTTTCTTGGGGCTAACTTCTTTGGTTTCTCACTGTGATTTTTCTAATTTTGAGGCCGCAAGTGACTTGTGCTTATCTTTTGTCCAGGTTCTGTCAAAACTGGAAACATGTTTATTTTCTGTCCTACTTCAGACAACAAGAGCATACTACGAGAAGGGAAGTGCTTCGCAATGGTCATCCTGGTCCTGCATTTTTGAGTCCTTCGTTTCTGTCTTATCATAGAAAAGAACTTTTGAGAGGTGTTCACTCTTGTACTTTCGAATCAATTTCCGGGGTCATGCTCGTATGATTGCTTGGAAGATCGGTATTTAGTAAAAATGAAATTGTGTGCGGATTTCACTTTGAGCCTGGTTCTGTATGCGGTTTTGTTTTACATCCCCATTTTTGCTTCCTTTGAGTGTCTGTAGTCCTGCGTTATCTGTGTCCCTTTGTGCTACTGAAGTAACAATCATGAAAGAGATAAGCTCTGCAGTTTTTGAAGTTATTGAAATGGATTATCAACATGGTGAATGAAATGTATCCGGAATTTCTGTAGATGTGTTTACTAATTCCGTTGTGATTTATTCATTTGGTAAACATCTCATTGCACGTGGATCTGAGCCACTCAGATTATGCAAGTCATTGAAATGGATTATCAATGGTACAAAGCCTTGATCTGAACCACTCAAATTGTTGTTAAATCTGAGCCTCATTGTCAGAAGAATTTGGCAAGTTGTTGAGCACTTAATTTTACTAATCTGTTCTGTTTTTTAAAAAATTACTTTTACAACCTGTCTTGGGTACTTGTGAAAGTTATTTCTGTTTTTTCTTCTATTATAATTAAACACCAAAATACTCTCCAATTATATTATTTACATTCCAATAAATGTCTATTTTTGTCCTTTTATGATAAAATAGAAAATGCCATTTTACTATTATTATACTAATTATTAAAATAGTTTTTAAAATTATATCTATTTTTAAAATTTAACTCCTAAAAGTAATTTTGAGAAATGGAATATCAAAAGCATCGATATTCTTAAACTGGGACTTTGACTCTGGTGAAGTAGATGATACTTCATAACACAGATTTAAAATTTATCCTTTAGTATTTTTTGGGTTCTCTTTTCTCCTTAAAAAACTGTACGCTTTAAAGGCAAGTACTTACAGATAAAACTCCAACCATCAATAATAATATTTCATCCTCGCCGGAATTATAATCCATTATCTAACATCTAATCTTGTATAACAACCATCAGTAATTGAGTTCACATACATTAAATTTGCATAATTTTTGGAACACGATATAGCTTTTTAGAAATATTTTATTAAATATTATATAAAATCGATTAATAATAAGTTTTGATTTTTGTATTTGATTACGTAGGCGCGCTCCCCTTTCAGACAGATTTTCAAGTGTGATTTGTACAACGTAACTGTTATAATAATCAATGTAGCATTTTTCTTCCATTGAGCTGCTTCATTGAGCTTCAAGGTCACGCAAATGCGAATACTCTTTAATGCTAAGTCAGGCCCCATATGCAGAGTACATCATAATTATAGTATTTTTATACTTGGGGAACAAGTGAGTTCTTAATACAAAATTTATCCTTTTATGTGGTGCATATCCTCAAGTATGGGACGTATTTACATACCCATCACTATGGATGAGTTCCCATAGAATCAAAATAAAAAGTTATATTTGCATCTTATAGTTTCAATTGTAACATTTCATTATGTTTTAAAACTGAAATTATCAACTTCTCAGAAACTCAGAAAAATAATGACGGACACATGAATTTATTAAGTGGGGTAAACTAATTCCATAATTTTTTTGGTTAAAATTTTTAATGTTAATTTTTTTATTTGTAATTTTAATATTAAATTTATAATATAATGTTTTTATGTAGATTTAACCACGTTAATAAAATTTGTACTTGTAAAAAAAATGATTTTTTCTTTTAAATTTGTTTCTCAAATGTAACCTTTAAAAGTTCTCGCATTAGCGAATGGTGTCAGCACAACTAGTCCAAAAAGTACTTGCACGAATTGGTCTCTTAATATGACTTCTATTAGGTTAAACGAACAAAATCGTTTGTGGGCAACTCATTAAAAATCCGAGCTTAGCCTTAGCTCGTTTAATAACTAAGCCTAATAAGAGTTTGATTTTAGAACTCATTTATTAAAGAATTGAACTAAAATTTTGCACGGGTTATATATATATATATATATACATACATTTTAATGTGAAATAATAAATATGAAAGTATACAAGTATAAGTTAGAAAGGCAAGCAAAAGAATATCTCACATCAAATGAGACACAAAGTTTTGCGCCTTATCTCTTCTGTTTAAACACCTGGGATATTGCATGGGGCTTGGGCAACGCAAGTTAGACCTTTAAATGAGATTTGATTGCAGATTCAATTTAAATATTTTTTTTCTTAGCAATTTGACTCATTTTCAAGCTCGAGCTTAAGAACATAGGCTGAGCCAGAGCACGAGCTGGGCTATCGGGTGAGATGAGATTGAGCCAAGTTAAAAAAAATGCACGAGCTAAGGCCCAAAGCTCGGCTCTGCTACGCTCCCAATTTTTATTTGAAATGACTATGTTTCCATAAAAAGCAGCCATCACGTCACTTGGTGAAAATCTGAGGATTGATAATGTTATATTGGAAACTACGTGGATAACATAGATTTGCTATTAAAGTACAGGGACCCTAGTGTAATAAATCGAGGAGAATATATCTAGAAGAGGCGTGTTACACAAACCGTTGATAAAATACAGACCAGGGACAAAATTGAAGTTAATAAATAAATCTCTCTCTCTCTCTCTCTCTCTGTGTCAGTCCGGATTAATATTGTATGGTCCGCAGCTGACTAATGGCTACGATATCCACCACCACCGGAGCCAGCGGCGCCGCCGGTTTCGGTGTCAGAAGAACCCTAATCCGCCGGAGCTCTCTCTCCTCCTCAATCTCTTTCGCTTTTCCCGCTCCCCGCTGTCGTATTCTGATCCGCCACTCCCTCCGACTCGGCCGGACTCACCGAGTCGCGACTCGTCGATGTCTCCCCGCCGCCGCGTCTTCCTCCTCCTCCGTCGAGGTTCCCTCTTCGTCAGGTTGCTGACTACTCTCAATTGGATTTCTATTTTTCTTTTAATTTTCATAATTTCTTGATTTGGACTAGGATTGAATAAGTTAATATTAAGAATCAATTGACTTTGGCTTATTGTTGCGATAAATTAAAATATAATAATGTGGTTGTTTGGTATCTTGATACGTAAAAGGAGTTTATTATAGATTACGCCCTTAGTGCCAAAAATATTAATAATTCCTACTTGCAGTGTAAGTAAGGTAGTTTTTTCACCATTCCTTGATTGATACTAATTTACGCTGCGTTTGGTGCAATGGTTTCTCGTGAGAAAATGTAAATGAAACTAAAATGTTTGTTCTCACATTCAAGTTTTTTCATGAGGTGGTTTTCTTTCCATTGCATTTTCCCATGGGAAATCTTTGCACCAAACATAGCCTTAATGACTATACTCCCAAGGAAAACCTCGAATTGGAAAGAGAATTGACGGGTTAGTGTGATAATCTTATCCGTACGGTTATGCACTCTTCAAATAGAAATCCATTTTCTGAAAAATTCTGGCTCTCATGTGCTTTGGGAGGTCTCTGAGATCATTTGACTTTTCCTTATTGTGCAATAGCTCGTTAGTATTTAATTTTCAATCCATTTCTCGCATGGAATATTGTGGTGGTTTGGTATTTAATTCGTAACTAGCGAGAATATAAAAGAAAATAGTTTATTTATTGATACTGTTGCTCTGTGAAAAAATCTCAAGTATTGAATTACTATTAACCATTTCTTGATTGATAATGAAATTCAATGACTAGAAGTTTTTAAAGACATAGACTTCGGCTTATTGTTGCAGTTAGCTACTTAATATTGGATTTAGTCACTCGCTTTGAAAAAAAATCTTCAGTATTATGGTACTTTTTCACCATTCCTTGATTGATTCTAAAATTCAATAACTAGGGATTTATAAAGACATACTTTGGCTTATTGTTCGGGCAGCTAGTTATTATTGGATTTTCAATCCATTTCTCATATGTAATATTTTGGTTGTTTGGTACTTTAGTTTTGACTTGGGTGAATAAACAAAGAAATAGTTAAAATTATGCCTTGAGCACAAAAAAGAAGGAAGAAATAAACTAATTACCCTCTTGATGTGTGAAAAATCTGTAGTATTTAGGTAAGTTTTCACCATTTCTTGATTGGTACTAAAATTCAGTGACCAGGATTTGTAAAGACATTAGATTTGGCTCTTTGTTGCAATTAGCTAATTAGTATTGAGGTTTAAATCCATTTATCATGTCTAATAATGTGATTGTTTGGCATACTAATTTGTAATTTGCAAGAAAAATTGTGGATAAAAGGGTATGATTGATGTCGCTCATATTTCACTGTTGAAGCAGTAGAGAATCTAGTTATTATATATTTATAGGTTCAAGCCCTGCTGGGTACACAGCTGCAATTTTGTTGTTTAATTAACTATTTACTTTGGCATATTGTCGAAATAACCTAGCTAATATTGAAGTTCAATCCGTAAATCATATATAATCATGTGGTTGTTTCGTGCAATCTTCAAGGGGAAAGAAGGTTTAATTTATGGGTAAATTACACTTTGCCTCCATGAGATTTCTGACTATTTCAGTCAACCCCCATATGTTTCTGAAATTACAGTTTGCCTCCAACTCAGAAACTAAGTTTCAATCTTATGTTAAAAGACTTTCATACACCTCCCTCTTCTCATATTTTAACTACCATACAAGTCCATATTAATTTTTTTAAAAAAATATTTTATTAACATAAAAAAATAATATAAATTATTAATTAAATTATACCAATATAATAAAATACACGTTAGAATATTTTGGAATACCAAATTTTCTCAATGTATAATAGTAAAAAAACCTAAATTTTATTAAGTATTTAAGAACAATTATTCATCAAAAGTCTGGCCTATTTTATGAAAAATAATCATCAGAATTTGGCATACAAAGTGGACTAGAATGTTTGGGCCAAGCCGAGTTTGGACATATACTTTTTGAGAAAAACTAATTTTGTAGCAATACTCCACTCCCTTATATAAAATTTTTTTATATATTTTTTTCACACTAACGATATTACTTTCCTCTTTTATTTAGTTTTTAGTTTAATTTTTTTAAGAAAAAAAATTATTAATTGGAAGAAAATAGGGAAAGACACTTACACGCAACATCCTCACAAAATATTAGAAACAAAACCTTACAAACAACTTTAAAAACTCAAAACGTAACAACCTTTACTTGAATCTAAAATTTAGAAGCTGAATATTTTTAAAGTTTATTCAAAATTTTCACAACATTATTGATTATTTGTAAGAAGTACAATAATTAATCTTAATTGCTTAGGTATTCTAACTTTTTTAAAGTGTATACTTGATAACTAATTTCAGTAAACTTTTTTTTTTATTTGTAAATCATAACAATAATTCTCTTCAAAAAAGAAAACAATAATTAAAATTTGAAATTATATTAAAACCTTAGTTTTTCATATTGATGTATGTGCTCAGGCCCATGTTAATCTTATTTTTTAGAGGCTAGTTTTGAAAAATAATATTGAGCTAGGGGTATTTTTGGAATCAAATATATAAATTTTTAGAATCAAGTTGGTTATCACTTTGAATTGAAACATTCGGGGGCATATTGTTATCAAATATAAAGATCAAGGAGGAAAACTATACTCTCAAATATCGCATGGACTTTATGTAATAGTCGGAAACCTCAAGGGGCCAAGTGTAATTTTCCCTGAGAAGTAATAAAAATAAAAAATAAAAAAAGAAATTACTTTGGCAAAAATGGTAAAAGCATAATACAATACATATTTGGAAATGTTTTTATATGTACGGTACATACGTTGATACATAACAGAAAGAGTAATTTTTTATTATAATATTAATTTATTTTTCTATGTGTCATTTTTATTTTTTCTATGTGTCAATATGTAGAAAATTGCTACATACAAATATATATAAAATTTCACTTCTGGAAAAAATATATGAAAAAGAGATGTTACTACTCATTGTGATCAACATGTTGGTAGTAACTGCCCACCTACATAACATTAGAGGAAGTTTATATAAAGCATCTATTATATTTATAATTCATAGTGTCACATTGAATGGTACCATCCCTCTCCCCCGAGAATTTGATGGTCGCTTTTTTATGAAGATGACCATTATTGACTTTCTTTTATAGTCTTCTTTATCTCCAACTTTCTTTATTGATAAATGCATGTGATGTAGTCACAATTATTCATCTACTAGCATTTTGTTGAACTTTATTCTGAATTAGATTGTTCATGCTCAAATGCAATATGCTTTATACCTATTCACTAATCACCACAAAATAGAATGGTGCTTAAAAATGGGAAAAACAGTGACGGGTGACGTGATTGTTGTACAAAATTATATAAAATAGGAGTTTAATTCAGAACAATTAAATCAATTATTTAACATTTAGTACACGTAATTTTTTATTTTTCAATATTATGAGTTTTCGTGTGCATTTCAAGTTGTTGATGCTAGAAATGCCAAATTCGAGCTTTTAAGATTTGCCATGAAATTTTGGTAAATAGCCAGATATGTAAAAGAATACTCTCGAACACTTAAATTTGAGAATTTGAAGTTGAAGATTTGATAATTGAATAAATAAATAAATAATAGCAATTCACCATCCAATTCCAAAAATTTATCGATCGAAGTAGGCTGAGTTAGATACATGCCTTACACGTGACAGAAGCAGGACCATCTATTTATATTATTTTAATCTATTTTTAAGTGTAAAAATACCCATTAAGGGTAATTTAGTCTTTTATTAACTATAAAGAATATAAAAGGATTTTTCAACCGTAAATCTTTATTTCTCTGTTCTTGTTTGTGTTTGGAGGTTATCATTTTGAAGTTGTTGGAGAATTTTGTTCATTTTGGTTAATAAAAATTTGTGAGTTATTCTTTTTCTTGATTAGTTGTTTAATCATTGTGGTTAATCATGCTCTTAATTTTTTGTCATGCTTTTTCAATGTTTTCTTTATTGAATATTGTCATGTCTTATTTTACAATGATATGCTAAATCAATTTCTTGCCTAGGTGATGAAGATGGATTAAAAATATCCTCCAATTCTAATTAATGAATGGAATTTTGTTAAAATTGAACAATAGTTAAATTATCTATATTATTTAGAATTTTACCTGTCTGAGTATATTAAAGATCGTCAAGCCGTAGTTATGAAGTTTAACAAACTCCCGATGACACTCTAAGCTGAAATAAATTAAATTATAAACATTAGCTATTTATAGATAAACTTTATATAGGCAAGTGTTTAGATATTATTGTTAATTTGTTTAAGTAACTCAACCATAATTTTTCTTGTGTCGAGAAGTAGGAGTAATTTAGTTATTTTGATTTCTAAAAGTGAACTCTAATAATTGAATTGTGCAATTAAGAATTTTTTAGAATTTCCTAGATCAGTAAGAGTCCTGAGTTTGATTCTCTTTACTTACCTAAATAAAGCTACATTGTTTCTAGCATTTGCTAGGTTATTTCTCTGCACGTTTCAAGAGCGATCAATGACCAAATTGCCGCAGTGGCAAAAAAAATATTATAGATATATATCAGGCAATGGACAACTATCAAATTAGTGTTAGTATTCACAAGATACACCACCTTTAGAATATGCTAACTTGTTACGTGAAAATTAAAATTTTCGTATATTTAGTATGCAAATTGCTATCTAAATTTATGGAAGGTGTCAAGGATTGTTAGGGGGCGCAAGTCCCTCCTCTAATTTAAAAAGTTTTCATCGTTTTCTAGACTTGCACAGAAATAATTTCCTAGTTAGTATATTAGAAACAATCATAATTTTCTCGGTAAGATTAAGTATCGAATCCTAGGAAACTCTGAGTCCTAGTCCAATTCACCAAGTTGTAATCTGCTTAACTGAATTCAGTCTAATTAATAATTTTTTACTTTATTTCTACTTCTAAAATATGGGGAATTTCTGGATTTTTGAAAACAAAAAAATAAACAAGCAATTAACCTAAAACTTCTAAAGTAATTTAATTAAGATCTTGTCATTTTTCGGTGAATCTAATAGTAACTTGTAATAATTAAACATCTATCTAAAGTTAATTATTAATTCACTAGTAAGCTAAATCTGTTTTAATTCAACTAAGGATGACATCAGGTATTTTTCAAACACGATAACTACGTCTAAGCAATTCTAGGCTGGCTAGATAAATTAAAAATCCTAGAATTAATAACTATTCAGTTTTGGTTCAGATTATAAAATTATGTTTAATTAATTACTCATTAGGGAATAAACTAACTATCTTTCTTACCTTAGGGTAAGAAAGATAATTAGTTATTCAAATTAAACTAATATAATTAGTAATTTCAATAGCAACAAACTCTAAAGAAAACATAATAACTATCTAATTTTGCATTAAGAGTGATAAAGAACAACTTTAAATCAAGAACAATATTAAAACTAATAACTTACTGATAAATAATTAATCAACCGTAGCAACTCAATATGCAATTAATAGAAAAATAAATTGAAATATTACAACAACTATAAAACAAAACAAACCACGATTTTATTGATTGATTAAATAATTCGAATATTCTTACAATTGCAATAAAGAAGACAATGGGGTTATGGAGATGTCACGCCTCACCAATTCCTCTATGAAATCTTCAAGTTAATGAAAGAAAAGAAGAAAGAGAAAAACTAAACTCAAAGTTGTATATAGAATGGGATATTTTTCCTAGGGAAGTGAGGGTTTTAATAAGCTACAAAGTTATAAGATTCAATCCTAACCATCGGATCAAAATTTATATCATTATTCCGGAATATGATTATATAATTAAGGTAATATTGAAGTCATAAAGGCTGAAAAGGTAATTTTCCAATCTATCAACTTTGGACAAAGTGGCCTATCGTCTAGACCAAACTGCCTTTCGCCGGACGAACAAGGATTCCGTCCAGACCAAGTTTTGAACTCTAATTTTTGGCTCTATTTGCTCATTTTCTCAACTTTCAGCCTCCGGAAACTTCTCATTAGCCTTGAAACACTTTGATTCTTCAAATGATGGGCCAAAATCATAGAAAACATCGCCTCATCAAAGTTGCTTCGTTTTAGCCTTAAAACCATGCATTTTTCATCTTTTTACTTGAAACGGTCAATATTTCTCGTAATATCATAAATTTTCACATATTATGCGTTAATTACACTTTAAGTATTACAAATACATTGTTTTACCACTTTAATTATGTAACTTAAAAGCCCCAATCAACTCTCTTGATTTCCAATCTTTCATGTAATTCTTTCAATGAGATTTTTGCCCATTCAGCCCTTTTTACTTTAGATCCAGTATACTTTTAACTTTTACACCCTTTTGGATTAACTTTTAGACCCATATTGTTTTATTCTTAGCTCTGTCCCTTACTATAAAAAACCAAAAACATAAGTTATGAAAATGGTTTAAAGAACTCCACCTATGTATTTTACGATGCATAGTCTATCCCATGTTAGGATAAAGGAGGTGGGTTATGGTCAGTTGATGGTCAGCTATAAAAAATAGTCACACCATATGAAATAGAGCCAAATAAGAAATTTATTGGGGCATTCCCTACTCAGTAAAGTGCTACATCGGATTGAGGGTGTGGTGTTAAATTAGCAAAGGCTAGAGCATTCCCTCCGCAACGAGCTGCATCGGACCCCGGGTGTAGTGTTAAATTGGCAAAGGTACAAGCTAGGGTATTTCCCAAAAGTACGCGTTACATCGACGCCCGAATGTGGCAAAAATTAGGCACGGTTCTCACATTGGACTGGACGGGTGTGGGTAAAGAAGTCAGTCCATCAGCACAGGGTTCGTCTGACATCTTGGAATATAGGGTCCTTAATTGGAAGGCTAGCAGAAATTGAAAAAGTGATAAATAGAAGAAGATTAAGTATTTTATGTCTTTAGGAGACTAAGTGGATTGGTGAGAAAGCCAAAAAGATAGCACCGTTTAGTTATACGTTATGGTACAAGGATAAGAATAGAAATGAAGTTGACATAATCATTTCTAAGAGTTTACAGAAATATATTGTCAATGTGAGGTGAAAGGGTGATCGAATTTTGCGTATTAAGCTTGTAATTTGGGATGAGTTTATAAATGTGTTAAGTATTTATGCACCCCATGTAGGCCTAGATGAGGCTAATAAGAAGTAGTTTTGGGATGATTTAGATGAAGATGTATAAGGAATACCTCTTATCGAGAAGTTATTCATTGGAGGGAACTTAAATGGACATGTGGGTAAAAGTCGAGATGGTTTTGAGGGTGTGCACCGTGATATGATTTTGGGGATAGAAATAGTACCGGATATGTTATTTTGGATTTTGCTACAGCTTATGACTTGATGCTAGTAAATACATGGTTTAAGAAAACAGAATCACATTTGGTGATATATAGAAGCGGGACACATGCTAGCCAAATTGATTTATTTCTAAGTAGGAAAATGGATAAAAAAAAATATGTAAGGATTATAAAGTTATCCTAAGAGAAAATATTGTTACGCAATATAGACTCTTAGTTATGAATGTTTACATTCAAAGTTGGCAAAAGAAATGGGGCCAAGTTCAAGAATCTAGAATTAAGTGATAGGAGTTAAAGAGCATGAAGATAATGTTATTTAAAGACAAGGCAGTTAAAGAGGCTGATTGGGGGGCCGAAATGGATATAAATGTGATGTGGGAAAAGATAGCATAATGTGTAAAAATGATAGCTAAGGAGACACTTGGGGAATCTCGAGGAAGAGCACCCCCTCGAAAGGAATCTTGGTGGTGGACTAAAAAGGAGAAAGTAGTGGTTAAAGCAAAACACGAGAGTTATAGGGAGCTCAAAAAATATAGAGTTGATTAAACTTATAAAAGATATAAAGAAACAAAAAAGGAAGTAAAAAAAATCATCCGGGATGCAAAATCTAAAGTTCATGAGGAGCTTTTTAGAAGATTAGATACAAAAGAGGGAGAAAATGAGTTGTATAAAACTGCAAGACCGAAAGATAGGTGCATAAAAAGTGAGAATGACAAAGTTTTAGTAAAAGATGATGACATTAAACAAAGATGGAGAGATTATTTTGACAAAACTTTTTAATAGTGATCAGTTGAGTAATCTAAGTAATATTACTATTTCTTCAGAAGAGCTGAACCGCAACTTTATGTGAAGGATCAAAGAGAGTGAGGTTAAAGAGAATTTAAGAAAAATGAATATGAGAAAAAAAATAGGACCGGATGACATTCCTATTAAGGTTTGAAAAGTTATAGAGAATGTGAGGATAAAATGGTTAACAACTCTATTCAACAAAATTTGGCGTAATGGGAAAATATTTGATGAATGGAGAAATAGTACTTTAGTACCTTTATATAAAAATAAGGGTGATATACACAACTGTTCAAATTATCGTGGTATTAAATTCATGAGTCATACCATAAAACTCCGGAAGAGAGTAATTGAATATAGGTTATGGCAAAATACTATGATTTCGGAAAATCAGTTTGGGTTAATGCATGGGAGATCGACTACAGAGGCAATTTATTTATTGCGACAACTGATGGAGAGAGATAGAGCGGGGAAGAAAGGCCTAATATGGTCTTTATTGATTTGGAGAAGGCTTATGATAGAGTTCCGAGAGAGATACTTTTGACAAAAAAAACTGGTTATCCTTAAATATATAAATATTATCCAGGATATATGTATGAGGGTGTAATTACCAATGTCAAAATATGCGATGGCTTGTCGTCTAGGTTTCCTATTACAATAGGATTACATCAAGGCTCAACACTAAGTCCTTTCTTGTTCGCAATAGTAATGGACGAGCTGACAAGACACATCTAAACCGATGTGTCATGGTGCATATTATTTACTAAAGATATAATTTTGGTTGACGAGACTAGAGTGGGTATAAACGATAAATTGGAATTGTGGAAACATATTTTAGAATCCCGCGATTTTAAGTTAAGTAGCTCAAAAACTGAATATATGGAATATTGTTTCAATGGACGATGGATAGAGGATCCAATTATGGTTAATTTAGTTGGGGAGGTGGTACTTAAGATTGATCATTTTCGATATTTAGGATCAGTTTTTCAAAGCAACAGTGGGATAGAAAGAGGTGTCAATTACAAAACCCAAACAGGATGGATGAAGTGGAGAAGTGCATCCAGAGTTCTATGTGACCGTAATATACCTCTACGGTTGAAAAGAAAATTTTATAGGACCATAGTACAACCGGCTTTATTATATAGAAGTGAGTATTAAGCTACTAAGAAATAAGATGAACACAAAATGAGTGTAGTTGAGATGCGTATGTTACAGTGGATGTGTGGTAAGACTAGAAAGGAAATGATTAAAAATGAAGAGATTCGGGATAGGTTACGAGTAGCAACTATTGAAGATAAGATGAGAGAGAGCTATTTAAGATGGTTTGGACATATAAGAAATATACCAGTGAGTGCACCAGTTAGAAAGTGTGAGAGTATTGAAGTGAGAACGGATATGAAAGATAGAGGTAGACTTCTAACTACATGAATACAAGTCTTACAGAAGGACATGCGTATTACAATATTGGACAAGAAAATGGCTTTCGATAGGAATGAGTGACATCGAAAAATTCACATCAACGACCCGATGTGATATCTTATTTTGTTCTCTTTTTGGAAGATAAATAGATATATTATTAAACCAAAGAAATATATGCTTACGGGTTGAACCCGAAATACAATTAAGCTCAAAATACATACTACTCGCTCTATGAAGAGCTTAAAACTCGACAAGCCTAACCACAAATAAATAGATCGCTAAGATGCAATATGCTATACTATGAGTTAATTTAAGGTGGTCAAAAAGAGGCTTCCAAAGAAGGCTACTCTTTCGATAGGAATGTCTTATTTTGTTCCATTTAGCCTATCCCAATTTATTAGGATTTTCAAGACTTTGATGATGATGATGAAAATGGCTTAAAGATGGTAAAAACAATAGACTAATGCGTATACGAGATTTTTAATTTTTCATCATATCCCATTTTGCTTTGTTTGAAATTTTTGTGTAATACAAGGGCAAAATGGTCCAAATTGTGACAAAACAATCTATTTAATGACCTATTAAAACTTGAAGGGTTGAGTTGATAAAAATGAAAAACGACAAAATATCAAATTTCAGTTGTGTTTTTCTGATAATTGCCCTTTATTTTATTGACAAAAGCAATCTGTATTCACTACATTAAACAAACAACTATAATGCCGTAACATAACTCTTACTTTAATATATCCACGAAATAAAACTCATATTTTGGTTCAATGTGAACAAACATGTATAATCATATGATATCATTAACAATAAAATAAATACTGGCAATCAAAGGAACGACATAGATACCTACCTCTGCAGAGTTCACGTGACTTGCAACAATGAATTAGGGGGTATCGTGATCAATGAGTTTTCAACATGAAATTTGTACTAGATCTTGACTTATTCTCTCCATTCTTTTCAAGTGTTAAAGTTATAATTTTTTGAAGTGTCTATTTAAAAATTTAATGAATCATTAATTATTATTTTTTAAATGTTATTTCTATTAATTGATTAGAATGATATGTTTTAATTATTTAATAAAAAATAATAAATTAAAATATTAAATTTTTTTGACAATGAAAGTCAATTAATGATTTTGTTAATTTATATTCTCTAACTTAAATGATAATTGAAAAAGAAAGAATGGACTAATAATTGGGGGTCCACAACATGACACGCTAACTTTATAGATACATTTGTATATGGGAGATTTATACACTAAAAACCCGGTGTAATTAAATTATGGGGATAATTTTGTAATTTTATGCTACATTTTATCGATTTGACCATAAATTTGCCATCACATGTTAATAGCATATTTCCACATATATGCTATCCTTGTCTCCCATAAGAAACCTCGATCAAATATTAATGTTCTTTCAATGAATCACAATATAAACAAGGCAAGAGAGGCACAGCCTTTCTTAAAGCGTGCCTTGATACACGGAAGTGCTAGAAACAAAACTTCTAATTTGTAGCGTTTATAAAAGTATTAATTATGTATTATGATTTATACTCTGTATCTCACATGTTAAACAAAGTAACCTACTTAGTAAAATTCAAAACAAATTGTAAGACATGGACCGGTTAATTTATTTGCCGCATTTTTTAGATGATGATCACTTTGTTTGTATTTGAATGTTCTTTGGCAGATATATTACCATTTAGGATTTGTAATTTTTTTTACATTAGTCGCAATTTTAAAAAAATGGAGAAAACTTAAGCTCCGGGAACTTGGTCATATTTCAAAGGTTGAACCGGAAATTTCAATTTGCATTAGTCATATTTACAATCATCATATATTTGGTCAAGTTCTACTTCAATTGTTTTCTTATGTTGATCAGTTGCCAAGAAAGAAAGAAAGAAAAAATTGCTTGGAGAAATTTTGTATGTGGATTTGACTTCTTTACCTTGTAACTAAATTGTTTCACACCCACGTTTTCATTTGGGAAGTCCTCTCATTGAAAGAATATTTTTTTTTATGGGAATGTGCATGAATTACTGTGTTTAACAATAGTTTACTATCAGTGTTTTAAATTAATTTTTATTAAAATTAATTATAGTAAATTATGCCCAGTTAGCAATGATTTTGCCTCAAAACACATTAATTCCATATAAAAAAAATTATTGTATATTGATGAAAAAAATTCTTGGATTGAGAGCAAATTCTTTCATTTCATTCCTCTCATTATATTAAACCCAATAATTTTCAATATGTTTCAAGGCAATACTCGCCCCGTCTCATTTTAATAGGCGATCTTTTCTTTTTTATTTGTTCTATATTATAGACCAATTTTCTTATTTAAAAGATAGTCAAAATAAGTATTTTATTTATATACCCTCATTAAATACATTTTTTTTAACAAATAAGACTTTTCACATTTTTAATGAATGATATCTCAATAAAATAAGCAATAAATTTAATGTTATAACCATTCTGACTAATTTTTTCTTAATCCGAGTGAAAATTCAAATAAGCCTATTACTTTGGGACAGAGAAAATAATCATTATGCCCACATAATTGGACAAAATCATCCGCAACATTCAAATTACAAGTACCTACCATAAAATCTTCAGAGAAAATGTAATATTGTTATCTCCTACACTTCAAAGGAAAAAGCACATTAACGTGCCAGAGAAATATTTTGATTAATTGGCAGCTGTTTTGATAAAAATAGGTTTGTTAGAAATTGAACAAAAAAAAAATAAAAAAATGACATCCATTAGAATAATTAGTAAAATAATAAATATCTTCTTAATTAACTAGTCTTGTGAGTTATGAATTTGTCAAGGTCTTTTTCAATAGGCGTGAATATAATTTGTCAAACATAGCATTACCATTCTAAACCAATGTTCACGAATGTAGTGACGTGTCACTTTATATTTTTGTGGAATCTATCGAATATACAGACAAAATTGACGGCAGATAAATACATTAAAGTTATATTGGGAGGGTCACTTTTGTTGACAAAAAAATCAAAATTATTTTCCATCTTCAAATCATTTGCTTTATATTTTTCCTCGGATTCATCGGGGGAAAATCATGTGGTATGAAAATATATATGCTCATTGGTCATAAGTACATACATACCCTTTTTCCATATTTCGTCTCTCCAAAAAGTTGTATACTTTAAATTCCATATGAGTACACATTGTGTGTGGAAATGGCAACAACTCAGGTTGTCGGCCTTATCACAATAACTTTGTTTCATGACTATTCTTTTCCTTCAATTTTTAGTGTGACAAAATTTAAAAAGCGTAAAAACTTTTGTAGTTTTTAATGCTTTTTAAAGTGGCAATCCTTATTTCTGTTTAATAATGTTTTCCATGATTTTGGTCAAAAGATTGTCAAATCTGTTCTCCCTATGGGCGGATCTAACATCGCCGTAAATTAAAGAATTTTACCTAATTCAATTATCCGTGGGCAGATACTTAACTTTTGTTTTTGTGAAATATTTATCTCCTTTTTCCGGTCTAATTGTTGTTTCGCATGCACCTCGCTTTTTGGTTCCGTGATATTTTGGCCTTTAGCAAGCAACCTAAATGCAATGTGACTAGTCGTAATTAATTAGTCTAACAAATGATTATTAGGATTGATTATGTCCTTCTTGTGAATATATTCGAATAGCATGTTTGCATTAGTCCACAAATTTGCTCGCTCTTTGTTATGGTCAGAAACGTAATTAGTTGCTTGATCATTGTATTTCACAAAAGGCACTTGCGATAAGCTAGTGCGTTAAAATCTTAATACATGATCAGTACGAAATTGTTGATAGTAATTTACATATTGTTGAATAAAATAATAAATAATATAATGTGCATCATTTAATAATTTAAATTTTTAGATAAGATGGTTACACACCTTCTAATATGGTATCAGAGTAGGCCGAGATACTAAGTTCGAATCTCATCACTACCTAATTAAAAAATTAAATTGCACTTATGAGGTAAAAATAATTTATAAGTGAGAGGACGTACTGAATAAAATAATAAATAATATAATGCGATTCTACCTATTTGTTTAAGATTTTATGTGAAATAGTTGCATACCTTCTGACACCTATGGTAAGCAAACTTCAATCGGATGAAATTTTCAATGTGTAGAAATTTGTGGAAAATGCATGATCCCTACATTAATACAAGTAAATGTTGTAAACTCGTAACATTAGAATTTTCCACGATAAGTAGGCTCTAATAAAGCATCAGAGACGTTAAAAAACAAAATGAACAAAGAATAAAAATATTCTTAAGATTTAGACACACCAAGTATTATTAAATTCTTCTTGTTAAAAGTATTTTTAAAAGGTAATTTAAAAGCGGGCACAATAATAATATTTGATAAAAAAATGTTTAAAACTTATTTTGATAAATAGTGTGGTGTTTGATAAATTAGTATTTTTTTATTGTATACAGACAAAAGTAAGTTTGTATTGGGAATAAAAAAATGTAATTAAGGTTATTTTAGCAATTAATAATAGAAAAAGTAGAAATAATTTTTAAAATCAACCATTGGATTGCTTCTAAAACTATCATTAAAAAACTAAAAACAAATTCTAAAAATAAGTACTTTAATATTTTACTAAATACTATTGATATATAATTTCTAAAAAAAATAAAATCAATTTAGAAACAAATATTCCAAAAGGGGCCTTGGTCCAATCTTTAGAAGCCATATTACATGGATGGTTTGTTAAGATTGAACATTGCCATTATATGATTAGATCATTGCTAATTTATTATTTTACTAGTGCCCAATCGGAATTTATGTTGGGTCTATTGTCGGTTGCAAATTGTAATTAATTATTCATGTAGGGAGAGAAATGGGCAACGCATGCTAACATTTTAATAGTAAAGCATGATAGAGTTGGTGAGTGGATAAACACAAGGCTTATGTCATTTATATATTTAGTCGATGGGAATAATAATTTAATAAAAATATACTCTCTCCGTTTCGAAATAAGTATCACTTTGTATCTATAAATAAGAATAAAAAAATAATTAAATAATTTAAATTTTAGCAAAAAAATATATGCAAATTACCTTGGTCTTTCTTGTTCTATTACTTGACCCTCTTTTTTGCCTGGTATCATTAAATATTTGTGTTTTTGGGAATGGTTAGAATATTTAATTAAAATAAGATAGGTAGAATTGAAAATAGAGCAATAAATTTTTTCTTAATTTTTTAAAGTGACACTTATTTTGAAAGAAATTTTTTTATCTAAAGCGACACGTATTTTAAAACGAAGGAAGAATATGCACGTTTATTGAATAAGTGTACTCCGGCCAAGAGGCTGAGCCAATATTAGAACTTGAAAGTCCCGAAAGTAGTAAAATTAATAAATTGATTAGAAATTTATTAGATAGGTCCAAAGACACATATGAAAAACTATTATATTAAAACATAATAAATTTAATGAATTTTTTAGAATCACGAGAGGTACTATAGCCTCTCAACAAACCTTCGGCTTTGCTCTTAACTGCATTCATACCAAGTTGATAGACCACTTCATATATGTAATGTATGGTTGATAGGGATAAAACCGTAGCCTCTAAAATTATAGCCAAAATAAATTCCAGCATATTATATTTTGCAGGAGCCAAAAAGCCTTGGCGTCCGAACATTTTTCTTTAATCTCATTCGCTATATATAGCAGATCACATCACGGTAACTGAAGACGTATAATTTTTAGTCATATATTTACTAAGGCAACGGAGGGCGTCTGGTGGGAATCATTCAAACCCTTCTAGACGTGCTACTTGTTCGAGGTTATAAAAAGTGTGTTGTGTCCAATTAGGAATATTCAGGAGATCACCGATACACCTCGAACCACCTCAAAGATAATATAAAAGGTCCAACCACGCACCTTTGAGGAAATTTAAAAAACACAACACCCTTTAAAAAAGAAAGGGTCAAATTACAAATTGAACCAATCTGCAGCTATATCGATAGTCATACATCATGATGCAAAATCAAAGTGTATATATATAATAATAATAAAAAGTATCATAAATATAAAGTAGAAATAACATCCTTATTTTATCATCACCTTATGATATTACTATTAAAAATGATACTAATTAGATTTGGATGGAAAGATAACATATACTTAAGAGTGCTTATTCTATTTCCTTTAATTCTTGTCAGCAATCATTAATTATTATTGGTAGTACTCAACAAATAGTTATTTTTTATAGCATGCTTAAAAGAATGGGTAAATTCACTTTGCCCCCGATGTTTCTAATAATTTCGGTATACCCCCAAATATTTTAAAAATTACATACTGCCCCATTTAGAAATTAGTTTTGGTCATTATGTTAAAAAACCATCTTATCCTCACCTAATTTTACTTACTTTAACTATTAATTATCTTTTCATGACCATATTACATTTTTCATATAGCTGTATATATTTAGAATTTTTTGTTTCACGTATAATAAAATACAACCAATTTCCATTAAGTTTTAATCATAGTTGTATTGCATAGCAATATGAGATAACAATTAACTAAACAAAAAAAAAATCGAATTCTAAATTTCATAAAAATATAAATTTTGAAATATAATTAATGTCCTCACAATTGTGTGTATTTATTGTTAGAGGGCATATTTCAAAAAAGGTGTTGGTGAGCTCCCCTGTCATCAGGTCACCAACTTTCTTTACCTTTCGGCAATGGGCAAGCGTCTATTTTTGGAATTTAATTTGTGTATCATGACATCCAAGTTTACACTCACTTTCCCCAAAAGTTCAATGAGGTAATATGCAATTTTGGGACCTCAGGGATTTTTCTGAAAGAGTTAAAAACCTCATGGGGTCAAACTGTAACATAAAGAATTTGATGTTTCCCTTTTTTAATGAAGTTGACTATTCGTATGTGGACACTTCAAAAAAAAAAATGATTACATTGACTTTCTTTTATAGCCTTCTTTATCTCCCACTTTTTTTTTGAGGATGAATGCATGTTCTAACTTGTTGTCATAACTTATCCATCTGGTTGCGTTTTGTTGAAGGATTAGATAGTTCCTTTCTAAAAGCAATATGCTTTGTCCCCATTTACTAATCAAGATATAATAATTTTACCACAAAATAGAATGATGCTTAAAATTGCGAAAAACAATGACGGTCAATTTATCCCAGTAGTATAAAAAATTATTCTACATATCAGCTAATGGACAACCATCAAATTAGTGTTGGCAATCATAAGATACACCACCCCTGAAACTAAAACTTAAAATATGCCAACTCGTGACAAGAAAATCACAAAGTTTTGGATCTTTGGGTTCATTATTGATTAATATATATATATACATACTCATTAACAAATCCTTGGTTTCGTCTATATATATATATATATGTATACACACACACACACAAACATACATACAGACAGACAGATGGAGCCAAGATTTGTTAATGAGCATTAATCCCTCCTCACAATCTTTAAAACTATCTTAATTATCTATATTTAATTTAATTTTTTATGTGATTTTATCCCATCCAGCCCTAAAAACTTTAGATCCAATAATATTTTTGTTAATTTTTCCAACCGTCTTGTGTTATTCCTAGCTACGTCCCTCCTATAGGAAACCAAAAGTATAAGTTAAGAAAATGGCTTAAAGATGTTAGGGGAAAAAAAAAGCACAAGTGTGTACATGTTAGTAAATTGTTGAGCAATCTCTAATATGTAACTTTTCTGTAATTATAGCAAGTAGACATTCCTTTTTTGTTGCGTGTTGATCTTTTCTATCTGAAGTACATTGTTTATTTTTTGAGCAATTATTAAAAAGAGGCTGAAAAGGTCGACCATTTATCAATTTAGTACTTTTATTACAATCTTTTTGATGACTTGTTGAAACTCGAGGGTAAAATTGATAAAAATGAAAAACTTGGGACTAAATCATCATGCCAAATCTGAGATGTGTTTTTAATAACTGCTCTTTATTTTAGGGCAATTCTAAAGTTACTGTACAAATGGGAAATATATCACATTAGTTCAGGCACCACACCATCAAAAATAATTTTATTTAATGGGTACTATGAATCAAATATAATAATTAATTTTTACTTCAAGCACCACTAATTTACTATTGGCATCACAATAATCAATTACCAAAATACTTTTTTCCTTCAATCAATCAAATACTTTATCTTCTTCATCTTCATCTTCATCTTCTTCATATTCATCTTCTTCTTCTTCTTCTTTTTTTTATTATATTTTCTTTATTTTATCCATCCCTATTTTACTCTTCATGCCCATCTTCATATTTATCATATTTTCTCTCATTACATAATCATCTTACACATAAAATTTATTTCACCATTTTTTGCCTTACTAATCTCCACAAAATTGAACCATAAAATCTAGTAAGGCATTATTATTTGAGTCTGTAAAATACAATTGAAGATCAAATGAACCAATCTCCTGAATATATTGAGTTTTCTTCCCAACATAGGGATTCAAATGTAAAATTTTTAAGTTTGATCATCATGTGATACGTTCGACCTCATAGAGATTGGTACTAGGGTACATTCGACCTCAGATTGGTTGAATGACACATTCGATCATCTGTAGGTCGAATGTAGCTTATGACATTCGACACCTTCATGGTCGAATGTCTTATAGGACATTTGACTAGCTGATGGTTGAATGTAAGCTATTCGGAGATGGTGGCAGTAGCCGATATGTGGTGTAGTGCAGTACAGTGCGATGGTGGTGTAATTTGAATTCATTTAATTGAATTTTTTATAATTGATGCAATTGAAATTATTGAATGATTAGGGTTGAATATTTTGAATTTAATTTAATTTTTGATTCGAATGTGCTACAAATAGCCAGTGCAATGGCGGTGGTGGTGGTGTGTGTGATGCGGTGCAGTGGTGGTGGTGGTGCAATTGGTGGCTGGTAATGATGAGAAGGTGAGTGACAGACGACTTAGAAAAATAGAAAGAGAGAGGTGCGGAGGGGATAGGAGGAAGAAGAGTAACATGGGGTCTACCGTTAGGAAGAGGGAGAAGGAGAGGGAAATTGCGAGATTTTGTGAAATTTATTTATAAAGGACAATTATATAACTTCCCATATTATTTAGAAATAGATTAAATTATATTTGATGTTTTAAATGTGTGGTAACTTTAGTATTTTTTTATAATGCCTTAAGTAATTTCTTATTCAATTTGTATATGCTACTTTTAGTCATTTATGTGCCTTTAGAATTACTCTTATTTTATTGACAAAAGTTACCTTCAATTAAATATTTGCCAATCATTTTCCCCTAAATACGCATTTGGCCATCCGTATTCCACACAGTATTAAACAAACAGCTATAATCCGCCAATGTAACTCTGACTTTAATATATATATATATCTGAAAAAAACACACATACTCTAGTTAAATGTGAACAAGCATGCATAATCATATGATATCATTAAAGATTAAAATAAATGCTAGTAATCAAAGGAATGACATAGATACCTACCTCTGCAGAGGTCACGTGACTTGCAACAATGAATTTGGGGGGATGGTGACTAATGATTTTTCATCATGAAATCTGTACTAGGTCTCGTGTGACCTAATAATTGGGGATATGCTAACTTTACCAGACCACATTCATCAATATTCCACACTTGTCCCCTTCACCCTGAGAAACCAAAGTCATTATTAATGTGCTTTGAATAAAATCATTATCATTACAAAAACAAGGCACGAAACACACTGCGCCTTTCTTAAAGCATGGCTTGATCCCCGGAAGTAAATTGTAAAGTATCCCCTCCCTTTTTGTTTAATTGTCGCTTTAATTTTTTTTCATTTCTTTTTATTTATTTAGAAAATTAATGAATCAATAATTAATTACTATTTTTTTTGTATTTTATTCATATTAACTGCTTAGAGTGACATATGTTTGAGTATTTAATAAATGGTGCTAAATTAAAATATTATTTGATTTTTTACAATTGAGGTCAATTAATAATTTTATTAATTTTTGTATTATAACATAAAATGATAATTAAAAGGGAATGGAGGAAGTACTAACCTACAACTTTTCTATTTTTTTTGTCCTAAATTATATCAAGAAAGGGCAATCAATGTTGTTGGAATGCGAAAAATTTTCACCCCCTTTTTAAATTTTCTAAATATAAAAATAGTTCTTGTTGATATAAAGGCACATTATTCCCTCCGTTTCATATTAAGTGTCATTCTAGAAAAAAAAATATATTGAACCAAATTATTCAAAAATCGCTTTGATTATGAAATGATTAGATAATTAATTTAATTAAGTGCTCATTTTTTTTTACTAATAAGTTTGATTGAGTGTATTAAGATTGATTGAAGTATATGAGCATGTGTTGAGTTGAAAGTGAACATTTTTCAACAAGGGTTGTCAACAGATAGCCATAGGTGTCGACAGATATAAAAATATCAGGGAACTTTTAATTGCCTGTCAATATACCTGTCCCATGAACAACTGTCGACAGAGGTACTATATGTCTGAACAAATGTATGTAAAGGTACCTATAACGGTCATATTTAATCAAGAATAATTTTGTCTATTTGGCCTAATAATGGCTGTAAACGGCTAGTTGATCGTCAAGTCTTATAAATAGAGGTTCAATT
Organism: Embelia ribes; assembly: GCA_001753735.1. Classification (NCBI taxonomy): domain Eukaryota; kingdom Viridiplantae; phylum Streptophyta; class Magnoliopsida; order Ericales; family Primulaceae; genus Embelia; species Embelia ribes. The sequence continues at coordinate 9,315 of MKEJ01083640.1, read as the reverse complement.
GAATGTTTATTATCATCCAATCATAAAGAATAATCAAGAAAATTATTCCCCCAATCATTCAAGAAAGAGAAAACTAAAAAATCCACTTTTATTATCATTGAGCAATTGAACAGCAATATAGTCACACTAAGTCTCAATTTCCATTTCATTATAATGTGTTAGACATCTTCAAAGTATTCTTAATCTTTATAATCATGTATCTTTGAGAGAAGAGATTAAAGTTGTAATATTTCATTTCCAAACTTTGTGCTTCTTTGTGAGTTGGTTGTAAGGGTATACTTCAAGACTTGAAGGGCAAATAGAGTGATTAATCATTTGATGTAATTATTTCGTTAGTGGTAATGGAATCTCAAGCGGTTTGATGAGAGAGAGTAGACGAAAGAGATTGTAGGATATTTGGCCGGACCACTATAAAAATCTCGTTTGCAATTTCTCTTCCCTTATCTTTATTTAATTTATTGCATTATTTTATTATGCACATTTTATTTTAATAGCATTCACTATTTATTGTAAGCTATCATTATTTTTTACATAACCAAGGTTACTTAATAGTCTTCTTAGTCTTTGTGCTGCAACCTTAAACGACACTTAATATGAAACAAATCGAGTATCAAATAAGGGTATGTTGGCAAAATATTTTCTTAGCTTAATTTTTAAATAGTAAAATAGACTATAATTTTGGACAAATTAAAATATAAAGTGAGACTATTGAAATGGAACAAAGGGAGTAACCTATCTACTATTGAAATAGGACAGACAGAGGGAGTAATTATATCTTTCCTATTCAAAATTACTATAAAAAAATATTTTACTAACATGCCATCATTTAATGCATTTTTATTAACAACTAATCCCTCTGTCTATGAATTATTAGATTGCTTGAATTGACACTTAATTTTAGGTTATTTTAAATCTAAAATTTGAATTGAAGATAAATGTTCAAAATTTCTCCTATTAATCTTTGACTTGACTTTTTACCCCTAGTAATTGAAAACGACACTAATGGTAATCCACTTTATTATGTAATAATTGTATTTCTTAATAGGGAAACGTCCAATTGATTTTGAACGCTCCAATTTAGAAATTGTACAAATTATTTGAGGACAGAGTATAATATTTTTATATTTCCAACAAGTACATATTAATTAGTGATTTGATTATGTTTACCAAAAAAAATTTAATTTGTAGAAAAGCCAAAGAAGCTATCTTTTAGATTGTAGGGATTGGTAAACAAAGTAACATAGTAAAATACGAGATGGAAAAATAATACTGTAGGGCATGGACGAGGTTAATACGATATTTTCGTAAGGTTAATAAGATATTTTCGTAAAAGAGTATGTTCAGAAATTCGGCATGATATTTAAATAATATTATAAACTCATGTTTTATATTTGTATCTTATTTTAGTATAGTTATTTTCCAATTTGACCGTGAAAACATGGTTTCAAAACTTGAACATGTCATATATGTGATAAGTAAAAAATACGAGTGTTTTTATTTAATTTATATTAATTCGGATTTCGGATGTATTTAATAATATATGTTCGGGTACTTGAAGACAATAGCCTTGCTTGTGCAAAGCTCTACTTAAAACCAAAGAATAGTGTTTGTTAGCACAAATAAAAATTATATTTTTTTTATTTAAAAACATTAAAATTATATTTTTGTTTTAGTATATAATTGGATACTTTTTCAAAAAAATATATTTTTCACTAAGTTTACACTGTTGCTAAATAACTTTCAATTCAAGAATGTGTATTTTATTTTAATTCACGCCAAACATACCTATAATAATTATTAGTAATACTTAAAAGTATATTTATTTTATATTTAATACAAAAATATATTCCTCTATTTTTAAAATGCGACCAACCAAACCCAATTTTAGAGAACATGTATAATATTTTAGTTCACTATCCTTCACTAAATACTCAAAACACATTACCATAATTAATAAGAATAAAAGTAGGAAAAAAAAGTAACTAATGATACATTGATTTTCTAAATGGTAATTTAAAAAGGAATGAAAAAAAAAATTTCTAAATTGACAGGAGTATATACATGGCATTCTTTGGGAAAAGAAAAAAAAAATTGATTGAAAAAGAAGAAAATGCTCAAAATTGATTGAAAAAGAAGAAAATGCTCAAGAGTGTCCAGAGTGTGTATACTTTGTTCTCATTCATTGCTCAAGAGCTTCCATAGTATAAAGTTAAAAGAAAATTAATTTAAAAGATTGTTACAATTGAAATTGCAGAGAGGAGATGTGCAAATTGTAGGTCAATGAAACACAAATAATGAAATCCTACACAAACAAACAAACAAAATAAATTACCATTATTGAGAACATACAAAACTTTGTTCTTTGCTTCCCCCCGCAACTTGATTTCCCAAGGAAATTAAGTAAAAAATAATAAGGGAAACCACTTTTTTTTTTTTTTTTTGAGTTACTCATACAAAGCTTGTCCCCTCACAAGCACATAAAGGCCAAGAGAAACCCCCAACATATCAAACAAAAGTGCCCCTATCTTTTCCGAAACCTTATCTAGAAACATAAGCTTGACCCACCACAAAATTTACCAACCCCATGTCGCCATTTTCGGTCCCTTATTCTTTGCTTATGAGGCCGCGGATTTTTGTGGTTGGTTATTGTGGGACGAGAAGGGGAAGAATTTGGGCCTTGAGAGTGGGAAAGGGGCAGGTTTGGATGTTGAGTCGGCAACTTTGTTTGAGGCAGATGCGGAGCCAGTGGCAGCTGATGATGTGGCGGTAACAGGGGTTGAACTGGTGCGTTTACAAGAGGGGCACATGGTGAGAGTGGTGGCTGGGAGTTGCATGTTATACGGGTTAGAAGATTTTAAGGCCCGAAGTTCTTGTAGCTCTTTGTGTAACCTTCTATTCTCTTGGGTTAGAGTCTCGCAACATCTCTTTAGGTACTCACAATCAACCTCCGTTTGCTTCAACTTGGTTCTGCAAATTAACAAAAACTTTTACCGGGATAATTTTTTTCATTGTACATGACATGGGCGCTATGGGAGGAACATCAGGGCGATGATGGCCTATGCTAAGGTTTAGCATAGACATCATGTATTAAAAATTAACAAAACAAAAGCACCATGATTGATAAAACAACTATGTGTAATATTATTATTGAACTTTTTGAAAGTCAATAAAATCTATATTTATACTCCTTTCGACCACAAATAATTAATACATATTCTTTAAATGTTCTAATTAATTTTAGATAGAATAAGAAGAAAAAAAAACATATGGCGATAATTTGGCCATTTCTACTCTATTTTAAATTTAAATAGTTAGTATTTTTTTATTTCACTTAAAAATAATATGTTGAATCAAATGATGCAATTGTTTATGAACGAAATAAATACGGTATAAGATTCTGTCAACCTTAGGGATTGTGGTTGTCACTTAGTAGATTTGGAAAAAAAATTCAAAAATAATAATTCAAACATTAGTCAAATCTAACAAATTTTTGCAGAAGATTGCATTGAAAAGAGAATTTCCACTCCTTGAGATTTAAAGATCACAACAATTACAATTAGTCCAAGCCTGGAAATTAATTGACTTTGACAAAAAAATTTAAAACCCAATAGAAACGATCATGAGTTAACGAGGCAATTGAATGAATCACAATTCTATTGGAGTCCAAGTCTATAATTCAAAATAACCATAAATGAAAATTGGTCAAACACCCAACAAAACGTCAGAATGAATTGAACATATATAGCAATAAATGATACGTTTGAAGAAGTTACAAGCTACCTCTAACTACACGAAGACTTCCTATCATAAAAAGACGTGACACTATATGTACATTTATATATTTATTATTATATTATTATTACTATAGATAGATAGATACAAGTATGCACATTAATTTCATTACTAAAACGGGTAAAGGTAGATCCGTTCAAACGGCTAAAATATGAACCCATGAACATAAAAGGGGTGGTGTCTGATTAGAAAAAAATGATATTGGTGAGGGAGGTAAAATACAAATTACAAAAAAAAAAAAAATTTTATACATAATTATAAAAATATTATTATAATTTTTTATTACAAAATTTTATTTCTGTGACTTGTACTTTGTCTCGAACACTTTTTTTAGGCAGATACCACCCCTCCATGAACATCCCTACCTTCGTGCACTATAGGATTGAGCTTAATTATTAAATCAAACCAAAAATTAATTCACACACCGTTTGATTATGTATCCATACATAAAATATGCTACAATCTGAAATTGTAAAGCGCCACATCAATAGAAAATGCTTTGGATTGAAAAATGAGATAAAGGAATTTTCTATAGCATGCGCGCAGATAAGTATAATTACAATAGCATTTAGAAGATTAGGGAATGTACCGTGCTCTTCGATTTTGAAACCAGACCTCGACTTGGCGAGGCCGGAGATTGAGCTGCTTAGCTAGTGCCTGCTTTTGTTTCTGCATTTCACATCATTATAGAAACAAGATTAAAACAAGGAATACAATAAAAGTTTACATAAACATCTATATATTGAGACATATATATCTGGACCAGGAATAAACCATCCTGGATGTTTTCCTTTTCCATTTCAAAATTTCTATTATTAAGACACATTCACCGTTCGTCCAACTTCTTTTTTTACAAATATTAAAAAAAATAAATTAATATTATTGAAATTCAAAATATTTTTTCTCCTACAATGCTCCTAATTAATGTTATTATTTTGCACAGCTTATAATGAATAACTAAATAATTATAATAAATGAGGGCAATTTAGCAAGGTAACTTTTCAAGATAAATTACACTTTGCCCCATGATATTTCTGACATTCAGATTGCTCCCAAAGGTTTCAGAAATTACACTTTGCCCCCACTTATAATCTAGATTAAATTTTGTTGTGTAAGGATCGTATTACAATTATTTAATTTCCTAATTTTATTAATTTAGAACTTCAATATTAAAAAAAATCACTTTATTAAAAATATATTATATTTATAAACAATAATTTTTATAACAAAAAATTATACAAAAAATATTATTTAAAAAATATTTTAATAAATTTTTGAATGTTTATTATAAATAATTTTACTTTACTTTGACTCTAAAAATTTTGAGAATAGACTGCAATGGTCACCAAACCTCGTGAGGGCGAAATGTAATTTACCCTAAATTTTAATCAAGGTAGTAGTGATTTTTGTACTGAAAAGTAAAACTAACATGTATGATTTTGAAGCATCACAAGAAAAAAAAGAATAAATAAAATTAGTGCCTAAATTATGAAGCAAGTACATCCTGTATAAAAAAGCATTATATATATTAATTATTAAGAGCGTCCTATTTATTATTTTATTATTTTTTATATTAAGTAACCATCCCTCTGAAAATTTAACAATGAAGAAGATGCGCATTATAATTATTTTTTATAACCCAAAATAAGTATAATTCCACTTAAACTGGGTGGAACTAAACCGACTTTGATACCGTATTAAGAAATATTTTACTAAATTTCATAACAATTAATACGATTGAAGGGAGAAATGTGTACCGGATTAAGGGTATTGTGTTCTTTGAAGCTCTCTTCAAGAAAAGCAGCTTGATCTTTAGACAGCCTGAGTTTTTTTCTGGTGTGGCCGTTCTCATCTTCCTCGCTAGCCCGAGACGACGTGGTTCTCTCCCCGTGATGTTCTCCTCCTCCTCCTCCGGTTGCAGCTTCGGCCCACTCTCTCTTTTCTTCCTCCGCTCCTCCTCCGAAAATGCAGAAATCCACCTGAAAAGCAGACGCCACGCTGTTGGGTGACGAAACAGATTCCCCCTCTTCACCTGCTGCCCGAACCCGGCTCACGTCAAATCCCCTCGCCGCCGCACCCGGCAAACCCCCTTCCCAACTACCTGCCAAATCTACAATTTTAGCCCAAGGAAATGTTGAGAGTCGATTTAATTCGTCAATTTCTTATATGCGTGAACGCTAGAAAATAAATGGATTTGTGAACCAAAAGCTCCATTTTGCAATTTGTCACTCAGTATTTTATTTTTTATGGTGCGAACCGGTTCGTAACACAACAGAACAGATGTTTATCTCTCTCTTTCTCTCTCTCTATATATATATATATATATATGTATGCACATATATATATATACGTCTGTTACCGTAACTAAATGTGTAAATGTACCTGTGTTAGCGGTTTCACGAGGAGACCAACGAGGGAGGAGATCAAGGCTTAGACGAGGAGAATCAATCAAGACCGTCGGATCACCATCTGATCTCGAGCCCTCACGAGGGTGGTGTCTCTCATTGGATTTAACCCCCAAAGCCAAGGCCAAATCGGTACTTTTGTTGTGCCGTGTGGATGATGACGTGGCAGCCGCAGAAGCACAGCCGCTGCCTCCTCCTCCTAAGGTTAAGCCAAGCTCCATCTCACGGGAGGCAGGATACCCAGAAAGAGAGAGAGAGAGAGAGAGAGGAGATTTCAGGAGGAAGGGAGCAGAAAAGATTGCAGCTTTATAGAGATCCCATTCAATTTGTTGAATATATTTATTAGTATTTGTCCTTAGTAAAAGGAAAAAAGTAAGTTAATAGCTAGGGAGGGTAGGAGTTGACCCAATAGTCTTCACCTCTATGAAATTTCTGACTTCCACTCCATTTTTAATTTTGCAATATAACCGTATTAAGATTTATTAATATTAATAGTCCAACTGTTCACAAATATTTTTTCTTTTTTAATACATATTTCAATTGATATATAAATTTTAGGGCTTATTATTATTTTTTTAATAAATTATTAGTACCTAAAATAAGACAAAAATCTATAACTACATGGATCTCATTGTACATTATTTCAAATTAAAAATCTTGCTTTGAAGGAAAAGAGAGAGATCTGAGTTTTTTACCTTTTCTATTTTCTTTTTGAGCAAGTATTTTTGGATTATATATATATATATATATAACAGGTTTTATCATAATCCGAGTCAACTCGGAGTTTCTTCCGGGGGCAAATTATCAGCTGAACACAAACCTCAAGGTGATAAACTATAATTCTTGGAAGTTGATGAGGGTAAATTGAAACTGTCGAAAACCTTTTGTGGGGTTAAAGTGCATGGCCTATTTAAGGACCCTATTCTACTCCACTTTCTTTGGTGGCGCGTGAATTACAAACAGTGCCACATCATTGGGTGCATTAGCAAGAGGGGTGCTGGAATGTGTGCCGTCCTATGATTACATCAGGTGCAGTCGAAACAACAATTAAAATATATAATTCATTCTTATATTATATTTAAAAATATAAATTTAATATTTTTGTTTAAAAATTAAATTATTATATTTTAATATTTTTTTTAAAAAAATTTATAATACCCATTATTAGTGGATATAGGAATGAGATAAAAGAGGGACCAACATGGAGCCTCATTGTTTTCTTATCATAGCATGGTCCACACCTACCCCAAAATTAACCACACTCGAAACCAATTATGTGCATACATACCGATTCACACCAATCAATATGGGTTGAGACAAAATTAAATGCACAATTGTATTTGAGATTTCAAGGGGGACATTCAGTGGAACCATCTGTGCATATATGTTAGACTTGCCACCCGAGTTGGTTCGAGTGGAATGCACTCAGCTGTTTTTGTTGACATATCAAGTTCGAATTTCAATAAATGTAACAATCTTATATTAAGATCTGGGGTTTGAATCTCGACCACGACTCTCAACCGTAACTCGGAGGATTAGTCCTAGGTCGCAAAAATAACTGAAAAAGTATATTCTACCTTAGTTCTTTTTGCGACATAGGACTAATCCTATATATATATATATATGTTAGAGTTACCAACTTTATAAACTTTTTCTCACATATATATTATCTATGGTTAGGGATAAAGAAGTATTAAGTTAGCATGCAAGTGGAGTCCAAAATAAAAAATGGGTGAAGGGTCTAATGTTGTAAAAAATTAAGGGTTAATTATCATTTACTAGACCAACATTTCATTCGTTACCCAATTAGTACGTCAATTTTTCAATTCTATCAATTAGTACACTAACATGTAAATAAATTTTCAATTAGTACACATTTAATTTTTTCCGTCCAACTTGAACGGAATCGTCTGCGTGCATTGCACATGCATGCATATTTTTATTTTACCCATTTGATTTTGAATGTTTACACTTTTAGCCCCACAATTTGAATGATAATTTCTATTTTAGCCCCACAATTCGAATGATAATTTCTATTTAACCCCTTTAATTTTAATTTTATACTTTTGGTCTCATATGTAAAATAACACACATATATATACTTAATATATATTATATTTTGAACTCTTTTATTTTAATTTAATTCTCACACTTTTGATTACACATTTTAAATAACTCGCATATATGTAATTATTATTACAATTAAATTTAATATTACAATTTCCTCTTAATTGAAGTATGTTTTAATTCCTTCAATTGCTATAATTCAACCCAAAAGTGATAATAATAATCTCACTAAACCTAGAGAACTAATTACTTAATCAGATGATTGGCATTTCTCCCTGAAATGTATTTCCATTCTTTGTAGACTCGTCCATTAATTTAAGGTTGGCTATTTTAGAATTTTAAGGTATACAAGGTTTATCATGGCCACTTTTGTACATTCTGTTGCTTCCTGTACATCAAACTTATTACAGAATTATCCCAAGGTTAAAAAATATATATAGTTTCAATTGTGAAAATAATTTCTTAATAACGAAATGCAACACAAAAACAACCATCAAAGAAATATTAGTTGCATTTTCCCCCTAAAAATATAATCGCTGCTACAATTTTTCGTGTTCTGTATACTAATAGAAATTTTATAGTTCCACATTCTTTTTACTTCCTTAATGGATCAATAAATATAAAAGCATATTTTTCCGCTTCTACGCTAAAACATAAGACTTCAGTCAGCCAACAGGAATAACGAAAATAGTTCAATAAAATTTTCTACATAACTTAATTAGCACAGATAAAAACATAAATTTACTCGCACAAATACTTCAAATTTCACCAAGATCTATTTTATAAAATAAATTAATGACATGAAAAAATGATTCATTAAGAGAAACATTTTCCCCATTTTTCTTTAAAACGAATGAATTCCTATTTCAATTGCTGAGTTGCACTTGGAAAAAACATGTGATTAGCACACCGTCCATTAAAATGTAATTTAAAAACATGTGATTAGTACACCACCGTTGATTGGTCTTTAAAAGTTATTTATTTAGGACGTTAAAACTGTGCATTTATGTTACTAAAGTGTAATTAATGCATAATATATGAAAAATTGTGA
>MKEJ01083635.1:0-10371 GCA_001753735.1 Embelia ribes | reverse complement strand
AACTAAATGAACGAGTTTGGTAAAACGAAGGTGAGCTATACTATTGGATCATGTAATTTCAACAAAAATTCTATTTGGTCTACGTAGTTTCAATTGCAATAGTAAGAATCCCATGCTTTGATAAATTGATAGATCCAGTCTCACCCCCAAATTTTAGATGAATGACATATTTGGTCCTTGCTTTGGTTTTTTCTCGTATTGGAAAAAAGTAAAATGTTAAAGTTAGAAGTAGTAGTGATCATTAGACCAGCATTTTTGCGGGTTTACTCTCAGACCCACTGGGTAGACCCTCACCTGCCCTGCAATAGATCCGTACATGCTCCACACCTGCAGTAATGGAGGGCAGGTATGAATATGAGAAGCAGACCTGCGACCCGCAAAATTGCCCCGCAGACCAATATATAAACAATTAAAATTTTCTATATAAATACATGGTGTGGGTATAAGCCTCATATTTATTTTCTCAGACCCGTGGCAACCTGCAAACCCACGGCGGCTTGCAGAACTAGACCAGTAGACCTGGGATCCGTCGAGTATGGGGAGGGTAAACCCGCCTGGTCTAACGAACATCCCTAGTTAGAAGAATGTAAACATAATCCTAATAAAAAGACAATGTTATCTCCATATAAACTGCATATTAGTCACTTAATATGATTTTAAATTATTTTGAGTTGATAATAAGGATCAATTGTGTCACTTCTTCAAAACTTAGGAATTATGTTAAAAAAATTAAAACTATGGGGAACAAATACAATTTTCAGTAATACAATAGGGACTGTTATTATGATTAACCCTGAAGGAATTATGCCTTTACTTGGTTCGAATATTTTTGTCACATGTTATACCTATTCAATTTTTATTTATTTATTTATTTATTTTTTTTTTTTTTTTGGGGCCAAAGCAAGTACCGATTTGTAGTCTTTACAGCAATAATCATTTTTTAATTTTTGGTATGGGCCATTGATTTGTAGTCTTTTTAGCAATAATTAATTGTGTACATCCCGCATATCCCATGGTCTATCTAATTGGTGAATCAAAATTACTTTTATTCTTTCAAGCATTAAATTACGGTGTAAGTTGAGCTTAGTCTTGTTAGAACTCGATTCGTTCCTTCAGAAATATCTACTAGCTTAATTTTAAACATATATATATATATAAAATTTTCATTTTTATATATTAGTATTGATTTTCTCTCACTTACGTATTAATTACTTAATGGAAGCATATATAAAAATTCTAAATATATGTCTGTATAAAATCTTCACCCGGCTTAAATCCGAAAAAGCAAAAACTTTCAGCTTATAAACCAATTTTAATTTTGTATATATGTGAGGCTAAAAGCTTTTTGTTGGATCAGTGGAAGGATAGTCCACCTCATTGTTGGGCCGTGTGTCCAATTTGCTAAATGTCTGGCCCAAAATTAAAGGATGCATTTATGTGAAAATTAGCAAAAATCATTTTAGGTGTTTTTGCTCTCGTTGAGAGTCGAACTCAAGACCTCCCGCTTACTAAACGGGTGCTCTAACCATCTGAGCTACGAGAGCAACATGTCCATTCGAAACATTCTTTACATAAATATTTTAAAGGTAATAGACGTAAATTACTAATTTAGTAAATTGTGACAAATTAATCACAAGTTCACAACTATACTATTAAAATGAATCAGAGGTGACCGAGTGTTCTTGTTTCCGTGACAACTATATTCGACGCACTCAAGTAGTGTAGATGCGGGATGGTTGTTACCATCTGTAAACCACAATCAATTATTGGGCTCGTGTTGTAATTCACAATTAGCGCTCAAATATTTCGAGTTAACAGTTACTTTAGCATGCAAGTCTAACCGTTTCACCCATGTAGGCAGAACTGCGTTGGCCAACCATGATTAATATTCATTATGTCATTGTAAATTTCATGTCTAGATAATAATTAGCATATTTTTTTGACTTACTATAAGTTCTTTGTCAAAAAGCATAGAACGTTAGTACTTGATGATTCAAGTTCTTTATCACAATTAGTTATTTCTTTTCTACTTGGCGCATACTTGTCAGTCCGTAATTGGTGTTTGCACCATTTTGGTACAAACCGGGTAGTACCAAAACTCCTCGCTTTCCAAATATCCAAAGTACAAAACTAGATTTGTGCCAAACGCGAATGGAAAAAATAGCATTTATTATCAGAGCACAAAATGCGGCAAGACTTGAGATCTACGCTTGTAATGTCAACTTATGGAACTTCGGAATGCTGCAACATTTATGAAATCATGTGTAACACATTAATTTATAGATAAATTATAATTTTGTTTACGTTCTCTGGTAATAGATTTATAATTTTTAGGTGAAGTGTTTTGGTTGCTGAGTCACTCTTAACCATGGAAAGGTACAGAGGAGGGGGTTCGGCATGGTCGTTTCTTAAAAACAGACCTCTTCTTCATGTTGTGGTCGTGGGCTCGTTGGGCCTTCTCGTGGCATGGACACTTTGGTCAATTTCCCCTATGCCCTACGCTTCGAATCTACCCGTAAAGGTCAGATCAGTATTCGAAGGCATCGTCCATGATATTGATAAGACTTGTATTGACCCGAGGCAGGGGCCATTGTACGACGACCCCAGTCTTAGCTACACAATAGAAAAACCTATCAAGAAGTGGGACAAAAAGAGACGGGATTGGCTCAAGAAATACCCTTCTCGTGCAATCGGAGCACGTGATCGGATCCTCCTAGTGACGGGATCTCAGCCGTCACCTTGCAAGAACCCGATTGGTGATCATTTGTTGTTAAGGCTTTTCAAGAACAAGGTTGATTATAGCCGGATCAATGGCTATGATATCTTCTACAATAATGCTTTACTCCACCCGAAAATGGACTCTTATTGGGCCAAGATATCGGTGGTCCGGTCCGCCATGGTGGCCCATCCAGAGGCCGAGTGGATTTGGTGGGTCGACTCGGATGCAGTGTTTACGGATATGGATTTTCAGCCCCCGATGAAGAGATACAAAGGTTATAATCTCATCGTGGGCGGAAGACCTGAATCTGTTTACGAAAAACCAAGCTGGCTCGGGCTCAATGCCGGTGTTTTCTATATAAGGAATTGTCAATGGTCCATGGACTTCTTGGAGGAGTGGGCCAAGATGGGCCCACAAACTCCGAACTACAACAAGTGGGGCAAGATCTTAGCTTCGACGATCAAAGATAAGGAATATCCGAATTCGGACGATCAAACGGCTATGGTTTATTTGCTTCTGAAACAAAAAGATAAGTTGGGCGATAAGGTGTTTCTCGAGCACGAACATTGCATCCAAGGGTATTGGGAAGGTTTAATCGGATCATTCGATAACATTACTAACAATTACGCGGGCTTAGAAAAGAGTAAGCGGGAGTTGAGGAGGCGACATGCGGAGAAAGTGAATCGGGCTTATAGTGGATTGTGGGAGAAATATCTAGGCATTGCCGGGTATAAGAATGATGCGGGGAAGAGGCCATGTATTACTCACTTTACGGGGTGTCAGCCTTGTAGCGGGGAGCACAACTCGATGTACACCGACGACTCTTGTTGGAAGGGAATGGAGAGGACGTTGAATTTCGCCGATAATCAAGTATTACGCAATTATGGTTTTGCGCACTCTAATCTTTTAGATTCTTCTTCGGTGTTGAATATTAGAAAATGAGTATTATGTTTTATTTCAAATATCGAACATTCCAACATTTTCTTTTCCAAGATTTTATGCACCAAATGTGGTGTAAGGTTTTTTATTTTTTTTAATCATAGCCAAGGTATTTCCTCTCTGCGACAAAAGTGTCACAATGCATCTCTATTGTTGTCTAATTATTAAATTATAAATAAAAAATGCATCAACAAAAGGCTCGACACAATGAAACATTTTAGATGTAGATGCGATACATATGTGAAATATATCAACGCCAAAATTTTCAAATAACATAAGTAACCAAATTAAGGTTTTTACTTGTTACTTATGCAACTTTTTTTTTAAATCAAGTTTAAAAGTAAAATTGTCAAATAAAGCTGCACTAATTGATAGCTTAATTAATTTAATCAAACCTACCCGTAAGTTGCGAAACAAGCTTTTATAGTATTTCATTTATAGGTAAACTTATAAAGTATACTACTACGACTTTTTATTTCCCAAACCCACTTGTTTCAAGTTTGTATAATAATATGATTGGTTAAGTAGCTTATGAGAAACACCCATCATTTTAATATTAATTATCCGACATACACACACACACACACATGAATAAGTGCAAATATATGAGAATTACATTAGTTTGTTCCATGAATTTTCAGATTAAGAAACTGTGATTGCTATGCATGTATCTTTTATATCTTATTGATGATAACAGGATATGTGATTGTTTCAAGACAGCAATTAACCTTGTTTATTTAGTGTAATTGTTTTGCATTGGATAATTAGTGGTGTTGTTGTTTCGTATATAATTTAAGGCAAAATTTACCTAGTTTTTGTTTTTCAGATAGACACAATTTATTGATCTATTGGTGCTATATATATAAATTAATCTACTGTATAGGATGAATGAGACCTTTGAATAGGATAAATGAAAACATTGAAAAGCATGAATGAGAACATTAACTAGAACTTGTCGTATTTAGTTTTAAGTTTTTTTACTAGCATATCACATAAAATTCCTGATTTGTTGTTTGATTGAGATTTTTGTGAAAAAATTGCTTATTTGTTATAAGATTTTGGTGTTCTATTTTTCTTATAAGTTTTTTATGTCAATTTTCATTGTTACATTATTAGATGGATTCAAATCAAATTGCAAGTATCGGCTCAAATCATCAAAATAAAAAATTACCAAAGCTTAAAGCAACATGGAGCTATGAGTTGCACAAGACTTTTGTTGATTTGTGTCACGGTCAAATAAGAAATAAGCAAGGCACATTTTTTTCTAAAGCCGCTTGGAATAAGATTATCATTGATTTTAATAAGCGACATGGAAAAGATTATGATAAGAAACAAATGAAAAATCATTGGGATAATACGAAGGCATTTGGAAACAAAAAATACTTGAGTGGGGATGAGGATACTAAAAGCGATGACGACTCGTCTAATGACGAAGAAGAAACTCCAATGGATCATATTCAAAATGCAATTACAAATTCAATTTTACTTTTATGCAATAATAATTGATAGAGATGGCAATCTATTTTTTCATTTTTCTATGAAGATTTAGATTTTTTTGATAAATTTTGAATTTTAGCAATTAACTTGATTTTTTTTTTACATAGTTAATTATCAAATTCTTTTAAGGTATTGATTTCATTTTGGTTGATGCTAACAACTTTAAGGTTTCATTTATCATTAATTTTGTATCATAAATTTATTGCAATGATAGTGAAATATACATTTGCAAGTCATTTTAGACTTATTAACCAAACATACTAGAAAGCCTTCTAAATATGTAAGCACTTAAAAATTAATATTCACCAAACATCATTTTTTTTCCATAAATGTTTATTTAGAAGTTCATTTTTCAAAGTTTATCTACAAATGGGTTTTTATATAAGTAACGTTTGTCCCAATCACATATTTCTTGTTTCCTTTTATTAGTAATTGGATGATATGAAGTAAATTTTATTTCAAAATGATGCAATTTATTTTTAAAAGAAATAGTAACGATAAATGTTTATAATCTTAAGAAATATTCATCATTCCCTTGCATAAAATTTGATCATAATAAGAGTTTGGTTGAAATGTTTTCATTATTAATGTCGTTTTTTTTTATCATTTGTCTGATTTCTGGAATAAATTATTTTATTTTAACCCAAGATTGGTCAATAATGCTTTTTTTTTTTTTTTTGGGTATTTATTATTCTAGTTTTATAGACTTGATTATAGATTATTAATCTATTTTATAACGAAATTGAATCATGGTTTGAAAATTAATGCAAGTTATTTACTGATGATCTTTATTCTTGTGATAGAAATATTGGTCCTATATACTCGCAAAGTGTGTAAAAAAATTGGTTTTAAAATTAACTCATATTTGTGTGTTTGTGGATTTCATTATGAAAAGGAAATCATACACATAAAACACTCTTAGAGTATAACTATATAGAAGCTCTTATAAATGTTGCTTATATTTTTCATATATATATAATTTTCTACATGGTATGAATCACTTTAAAAAGGTGGTGTAGAAATATTATATTGGATAAGGGTCTAATGAATAAGGTTAAAAGTTTTCCACTTATGATATTGTGGAAAAACTTGCTTTGGTGTACTTATTATATTTATTTCATATTAAGATTGTTGTTAAGCAGTATAACAAAGGGAGATAAAATTTATG
The DNA here is from genome assembly GCA_001753735.1 of Embelia ribes. Classification (NCBI taxonomy): domain Eukaryota; kingdom Viridiplantae; phylum Streptophyta; class Magnoliopsida; order Ericales; family Primulaceae; genus Embelia; species Embelia ribes. The sequence goes on along the minus strand of MKEJ01083635.1, from coordinate 4,048 downwards.
CCTTGAACTTCTAGATTATTCTCATAATCAGATTTAAAAGAATTGGATTTTAGAAAGGGGGTTGGTCTCTTTATTGCTAACCTAATATAAAATCCAACAATGATTTTATTCTCTTGTTCAAGTGTTTGAAAACTGATTGTAAAATTGGTGGGGGGTGGCTACTGAGATATTTAGGCCCGTATTTTATTTTTTTGTGATCATATCTCTACATCTTGTTATTGTTCTCTTACTATTTGAAAAATAAATTAATGTTCCACCACTCCATGATGATAAATTATATACTTTTGTAAGGATTATAAAGAATAGTTTTAAGAAAATCTTATTTTTATACTATTCTTAAGGAGTATATATATATTTATACATGATTGCTTCCGTTTAAGATTTACGATATAATTTATGCATTCAAGTGATCATTTTAGAGTCTAATAAAGAGTTGTGAAATGGTTCAAGCAAGTAAATTTAAAATCCATTTTCATTACGTAAAAATAGACTATAGATAATTGACTTCACTTGTATGTGAAAGTTTATTGTGATTCATCTTTTTCTTTTGCATCCAAAAAAGTATTTTATGGCAATATTTAATGATATTTATTTCAAAATGATTTTAGTATTTTTCATTAAAAGCCTTATGATGCAGTGGGAGTAAGTTACAAAATTTATAATTTTAAGTTATAAAATTTTATTTTTTATTGTAGTTTTAATGACTAGTGGAAGTAAGTTACAAATCTTTTATTAGTTTTATTAATGTTTTACATAACCCACTAGTGGGATTAAATTACAAGATTTATTGAGTTTTATTAGTAGTTCACATCACTCACTAATTTTGGCTTGATGATATTTTTTTCTATTGCTGGAATTTTCAAATTCATTTCTGATAATTTAAGAATAAAGATTATCTCACTAAACCTATTTTTTGCAAATGTTATTTTTATATTCTTGAACTTCGTAAGTTATCGTAATTCTAGCATGAAATAATTTTAGTGATATAACATGTTGGAGTAATAAATAATTTTTTTTTAATCAATTACTCATCTTATGTTGAAGGAAGCATAATGTAATATAGTCAATACTTGCCAATGATGAATGCTTTCATATGCACTGTAAATTTTGAGTGCAGTAACGTGTTTGATATATATAATACTTTAATAAAAATTATAGTTGTCGTGCTCCGAATCCCGAAAAACCTGGGGTACGAGTTTTATATGTTTCTCTTTTTAAAAATAAAAAAAAAGAAAAATTTTATAGAACAAAAAATAAAATGGAAACATATTTTTTAACATTATCTCATCAACGCAACTAATCGTCATTGCAGGACGATACTACTCACAGTCTATAGTATTTCACATCAATACGATAAAATCAACCTATTCTAAAACTAAAGATCGAAGGCCAACGCCAATACTGAAATATATATATATATAAACAAAATCGTAAATCTGTCTATTTACGGTTATAATACCACAAACTACTTGCTTGTTAAAAAGAGTAATAATAGAAGGTATATACATGTTTTTGGTCTCATAGAAGATAAAAACGTATCTATACTTTCACTTCTAACCCAACTTCTACAACTACTATATCATTGTACACATCTACTATAAATTTTATATACTTGAAATATTACAACAGAATGGTAAGGTACTAATCAAAATAAAATTTTCATCTTCCTTTCGCCTGTCCTAGTTATCCAAAAGGTATATATAATATGATATCGCATCATTAATGATGCTCGATATCCACCACCGGACCTATAATACAAGATATAAGAAAAGAAAATGGGGAAAAGTAACATTTAGACAACCTGCAAAAACTTAAATAAGGGTCTAAACAATACATAAAAGATGCATGAGTATGGATATGTATACGCATAAATGAGTGTAAATCATGAAACAAATATATAAACTACTCATGTATGCAATGTATGTCTCTTCTACATGAAACTGCACTAAAACTACATGCACGCCACTTTGACATTATTTCGGACATGTATATACTTCTACATAAAATTTGGCAACGACTGCAGCTAAGTTCTGGCCCTCGCATTGCAACGAAAACAAAGCCTTCATTTACCATTTGCCCACATTACGTCGAGTAAATGGATATTCCCTACTACAGGTTTCTTGTATTTCACAGTAAGACTGTAGGCCTCATTGTTTCTTTATTTAAAAAAGTGATACACTGTCCTACACAAATGTCATACTCCCCCATGAATCTAAATATCATATTCTTGTACTTGTACGATTTACATTACCACTCATGATATACATAATTTTTGTAAAAATGAATATCATGCTAACGATGATCTACGAAAATTCCATATAAATGATAAACTACAATATTAATAACGCGTGAAGTTTAATTACGCAAGTTAAATAAATCATGTTATACTACTACTAACAACTACTCCAAATATATCCTCATGAATGTATCAATTTACGTTCCACGGCTGTATCCTACAAGTCTATAGTTCAAGTTAGAATTCATACTTACACTATGAAAACGCATTCGCCTAAGGGATTTTGTAAATTCTCTTTTTCAACGGTAACATACATAATTCACATATGCCAAATTCTCAAACTTAAATTAGAATTTATTGTCTACCGTACCTACAAATGCACTAGAAGCACTCCGGAGACTTTCTAAGCAAAAGGCCCAAATCCATCATTTCTACGCACCTTGATTTGATTTATCAAATAAAATCAAATTGTTAAACTCCGAGACATAAAAGTATTCAACTCATAATGATGAACAAGAATATCAAGAAAAATATCACGTACAAAAGACGCACGGAAATCAAGATGATTTAACAAAAAAGGAACGGAAGAGAAACTTACATAGAAACGATCTTCTCGTTGCAAGGGTGAAAAAAATATACTTTTTACTCGAAATCGAGCCTTGTAGCTAGATGATATAGAGGCTTAAAGGTGTGAAACTTTTAAGCCACCACCCCTTTCTCTCTATATATTTTTGGAATTGGTATTTTAGAAATGAAGAAAACAAGTATTTTAGTCCGCTCAATTTAAGTCAGTCAAAACAGGTGGATCAATCCAACAACACTTGGATCAATCGATCTGACAAATTGGATTGATCCAAATGCACATGGATCAATCAGAGCTACTGGAATTTTGGGTCCAAACACCTCAGGCTGAAAATTTCCAAAAACCCTTGAAATCACATATAGACACTAATGGAAGTGTCAAATAATTTTCAGATGGCATTTGAGTGCCAGAAACTCAATTTACGCATCTTAACGCATCTACCGATAAACTCCGACCGCAATTCCGTTTCTACACTAACCGACGCTATTTCCGCTTCACGAAACTACGCATTACGTATTATATTATTCTATTATAAATAAAATCATACACGTCACTAATACGTCATATACTATATTTTAATAATATTATATTATGCTATATAATATTATTAAAAGTGAATTTTTCTCTGAATTTCCGGAACGTTACAATAGTATTATGTCTACTTTGTTTTAAATGACTCAATTAAGTTGTAGAGCAATTTAAAGCAATATCATGGTGGATGTGCTATGTAAGAAAATTTTGTTACTTTGCTTGATGCAATACATAAGGATTTTGGTTGCATAACATATTTCAGAATTTAGATATCGTCGACTTTATGACTAAATTGCTGAAATTTTTATTGATACAAGCATATTTTTAAACTAGCATTATGATGTTATCAAGTACAATTAAGTATAAATGCTAAGTTTTTAAGGCTTAAGTTTAGAAACAACATAGCTGTAACCAAATGATTATTGGAAGTATATCATTGGATGTATGACTATCTATGCAAGACGATTTTGAAGTTCAATAGCATGATGAGTCTTGATTTTAGGTCCTGGTGATAACTTATATTAATGTTGTTTCAATGGTTTCAATTATTATGCATTTAAAAGAAAATGACGAATGTTAATAGAACAAAAAATATTATTTTTTGCCAAAGATCGTAATAGTTGTAAAATTGTTGGTTATCTATGTTATAATAGTGGTCTGCAATTTGTTAAATTTGTATTTTTGTAACAAAATTTATT
>MKEJ01083627.1:0-15255 GCA_001753735.1 Embelia ribes | reverse complement strand
ATTCATATATGTTGTCATATATATATATCCATATACGTATAGCTTGGTCTCTCTTTTATCGTAAAGTTACTTCGCTAACCATACTATTTTCCCTTTTTCTTCATATATATACGTGTGTATGTGTGTGTGTGTAATATTATAGGTACAGAGGTAGGGCCGGACCATGCATAGACACTTGGATTTAGGATATATATTTTTGGTGAACTTGTTTAACACATTCATTTGATGTACTTTAGTTCGATGTATAGCATACTCTGATAGCGAGATTGTAGCAGTATAATAGAGATAGCATGGCGAAAGTATAGATATGTTCTTACTCTTACACAAGGCGAAGAATATATGTGTACCTCCATTTATCTTTTATTTTTGGCAAGCATACAGCTTGCGGTATTGTATTAGTAAATAGGCAGGTTTACTATTTTATATATTTTTCTAAAGTTGGCGCTGGCCTTCTATCATTCCTTTTAGAATAGTTTTATATTACTGCTGATGTTGATATGATGTGGCTGTAATACATGAGTAAGACCGTTCTGCAATGGCGGTTAAATGTGATGTGATTGGCATAGATAATTTTTATTTCTTTATTTTTAGTTATTTTTATCTTTTCGATCTCATGACCTCGGATCACGAATTTCGGGGCATGACATGGCCACTCAAAAATACGCTCTCGAAGCCACGAACTCCAAGGGTCAAGACATGAGTACTTATAAGATATGGCCAACACAGACTACATGTGCCACAACTAACACGGAACATACGTTTTTCCATGTATCATAACCACTGCGAATTATACGCTCTTCTGCGTGCCACGGTTATGCGTGCCACAACCACCACGGAACTACAGTCCTATTACCTAACTCGATCATAGATATGCCTACGTTCAATCTAACACTCAAGACATGTAGTTATTTTATTATTCAATGCCATCAACTTATCCATTGTATAGTTCCAACATATTCTCAACCATGAATGTCTATTTACGACCATTTTCTTTTGTCTAAGCATAGTTAAATTACTTCTTTTATTTTAGATAATTCAATTCTGGCCATTCTGCAGCAGGCCGTTCTAATGATACTATACTGTCGTTCTAACTCTAACGGTGGTACTGTTCAAATGGGTAAATACCATCGTTCGAATGGTCCCAATATTCAAAAGGTGCCGTCTGAGTGGTCCAAATGCCATTTGAACAGTTGTCCAATTATAGCAACACCAGCGGTGGGCGAAAACATAGTTCATAAAACCAACTTTTATACAATTTTCACAGCAATCTAGCCTATAATTCATACAAAAATTTCAATAGAATTGGAGTTGGATTTTTTCCACATACCATATGCGACAACAATTGATTTCCCTCGGCAAGCTTGGAAATCAAACCCTAACTCCGCTCCCTTGGGCTTGTCAACCCAAACACGAACCTATATGAAAATTGATCAAGATTTCTTATTATTAACAAAATCTTAACATCAATTCATCATTAGAACGAAAATTTAATGAATTAGAACAAAAGTAGGTGTGAACAACCTAAAAGATTAGTAGTTGAGACTTGTATCAAAACGAGGAAAACGAGGAAATAATTTTGAATCCGCGATTAGATTGCTTCGCAGGGTATTCTTCCTCTCGAATCAGATGGTTCTTGCGAGAGTGCGTCTTCTCCTCTTCTCCATTCCTCTTCCCCTGTTAACGTAAAATGAAAAGAATTAACGTGAGATTAAATGGAAGGGAAAGGAAAGATAATTACTTTCCATTTTCACTTTCAATTTATTTCACCTTTATTTTTTTAGTTTACGGGACCTTACATCACTAATTTTTAAGTAATAAAAAAGGTTGATTTTCAAGTTTAGATGGTTACACATCAGTTAATATGATATTATAAAATTTGGTAGAGGTAGTTCTAATCTCAGTGCTACTCTCTTAAATTTAAATTACAAGGATTGAAATTATGTACTATTTCAATTGTGCAGTTTCTTGTCAAGTTTTTAAAATAAATTATTTTTAATTTTTTTTCCAAAATGATTACTATGATATTTTTAAGTAATTTATAAAGGTCACAAAAGTATTTTTTGAAGTTTATTTGGAGATAAAATACCAGATTATGTACAAAATATTGTTTGTATAAATTAATACCAAATAAATTTTGAAAGATACTGCCATTGTCATTATAAATTGGTTATATTTATCTTATTAATCATTTTGCAAAAAATGTAAGAAAAATATTATTTTTTAATAGCATGACAAAAACTGCACTTGAAATAGTACATAATTTCAATCCAAATTACAATCGTTTGGTTTAAAAAGATACCATAGGGCGAGAGGTCGTGTTGAATATAACAAAATGATATAATGTATCTATCTCTAATAGCGGTGAGATAGGAGCGCAACACTTGACACTAATAATGTAGGAAATTATTTGGAAACAAGTGTCCACTAGTATTCCTTCCACCCATAAATATTAATATAGTTATACCGACATACAATTTTAGGTAAAAATAAACCAATTTAAAATTTTGAATTAAAAAGAAAAAACTAATTCTATCCTTATAATATTTTATCTCATTCCTTTTTCTAATGATTATAAAAAGGTAACTGTACTAATTTATCTAATTGTGTAATGACGAAATATTTGTGAACGAAGAGAGTATATAACAACATGAATCAGGTTACATATATTCATAAAATCTACATAAAATGTCACTCACATTACTTAGGAAAGTGAATTTCGATATATATATATATATATGAAAATAATTTATGGAAATAATTTATGCCATATTAGGATTTGTTAGATACAACTTTTAAGTAAATAAAACAACTTATTTTTTACCCACAAAAAGTTGGATTAATATAGGTTAAAACTTCCAGCTTATTTGGGTTAAAATAACAAATAACCTTAAGTTAAAAACTGAGTAATCAAACGATAGCTAATTTTTAAATTTAAAAATTAATAAATTAGAGTTTATGAACTGCAATAGCTAAGATATGAATAAGTAAGTAAATCTTTAGTGTAGATTTTTCGTCAATATCTATCATTTTACTAATTATAAATAGAAATTCTTCCGGTTCAACTTACGTACCTTTCATTACCATTAACAGTTGGTGGACGACTATATAAAATTTCGCGATCATGCACTATTATACGATTTTAATTTTACCATTATTATTATCGATTTGAAAAATAAGTAAAATAGATGACGTGGTCAAGAAGGATGCGACTATGATATTCTAGACAAACTTAATTAAGGCTGTGTTTGGGCGCAGACTATAGAGTATGGACAAATCCCACTAATCTTAACCTTGTTTTCTTTTTAAAATATAATTTTGGGGAAAAAAAAAAATATTTACACATTATTTTTGAAGGAAATTAAAAGAAGGGAACGGTTTGAGAAAAATAAGAATCAGAAAAATAGTGTACAATATTTTTACCCATTCTCTATATAACATTTATTTAACATATATCCAATTTAAGTGTGCTAAGATATTATTCAATAGAAAATATTATAATAAACTCATGATAGCTTTCCATAAACGGCAGAGAACATTAGTTTTCTTTATTATGGTTTATTTTCTTACATTTACTGGAAGAAAATAAGAATTGAACTGCTAATAATATGTGATCACATATTCTGGACTTTCATTTTGCTTTTCTTGGCTTTAGCAGGTCTACATGCAACAGATCGAGAGCATGGTTTTTAAATTTAGTGAGTCGGTATTGGCAAAACGAGATGAACAGAGGGTGGAAACAGCCACACGAGAATATATATATATATAAATTAAATATATATATATCTAACTCACTATGCGGCCTTCCAAGACCCTTAGATGGAGCTGGCGAATTTGCCCATTTGCCCCCCAAACAAAATTTGTGGTCCATCACTATGAGTTGCTATATATAAATGAAAATAATATATATTTCTTCATATTTCAAATGGTTTAATGAACTTAAAAGGAATACTACAGTTTAGTACATAATCTGTCTGGGCATAAAATTGCGCTATATTTTCTCCTGTAGATTTTCAAAGTTGTCTCATATTTTGTTCGTAAATTGAAGCGACACAACAATGAAGTTGCAAAATTACAACGCCTTAGACTAATATAATAATCTAGAATCTCGTAACCCATTTTTATAACACTCACCTCACAACCTACCATGTATAACTTTGTATTGGTTTTAAAACCAATCTATCGAACGTTAAAAAAGGGTCTATGTGAAGTGTTATGGTTAATTATGGATTAGAGTCCCAGTAGTGAATAGTCACGGACACTAGTGTTATAATCCAATATGTGTATCTCAATTTGAGTTTACACCTCTTTTTGGATAAACAAATTGTTGAGTGGAGATAATAAAATTAACAAAGTGCAATAATAGTCATTTAAAACGTCAATAGTAGAAGGATAAATTACAAATGCCACATATAATTGTAGCCCCAAAAATATTAGAGTTCTACCCGAATACGCCTTTCCCCAAATTTTTACAAATGTGCAATGTTATACATATATAAGATTTATATCCGATTCCTTTTTCACGTTGATGTGGTAAGAAAATCTTAATTCAAGTAATTAATACAATACAACTAAAAACAAATTAGATTTAAATATTCTCCTTCAGCGGGTAAAAGAATCGGATAAAAATTTTGAATTAATGTAGCATTTTTTTTACACTTACAATTAGGTGGGCCCGTGACTAGCTGCTTATATAGTTATTAATAGGTCCTTTTATTCGGAATTTCACATTATCCATAGTTTTTGTTGGGAAGAAAAGATTATAAAAACATTGGAGAATAATATAAAAAATAAAAAATTGTTATGCTACTATTTCGAGTATTTTGAGTTTTTAGTGCAAACGTAACTTAAAAAAGCATCTAAGCTCAGGAAAAAAGGAATCCTAGGTTTCGTTCTCCACATTAATAGCACTTAAAAAAAAAAAGAAAAAAAGAGCATCTACAAAAAGACAAAAAGAAATAAATGGACCACCAAACAAAAAATTGCATATGTTCAGTCTTCTTAAAAAAATTGAATTCACGTGAGAGTCAGTAGTGTAAAATAATATAAACACTAATAATATACATACATATTAATATACACATACATTGTACATACACGTCGGTGGTTTGCCGTATTACCATCTCCAAGTTTTAATAGAAATTGTTAACTTAATATTAACTAACTTGACATATTGAAATTTCAAGCACTGGACAGTGAAGCAATTCAACCAATTTGATACTAAATTTGTGGTTGCTAGCTCGAAAATTTGCCACAAGTGAGGATTATGTTAAAATTAATAAATAATATATTATGTCTGTTCATATAAGATTTAACAGTTAGATAAGAAAATTGCACATCAATTATCATAACTAATTCATGGAAACGGTAAGAATGTGCAAAATCCTTAAAAATGCATACCCGGTTTCAAGTTTGAAGGGAAGCTCGCCTTCGTAACCGGGCAAGAACCTCACACGTTGGCCACCGAAGGCCATTTGCACAGCAATTAGTAGCAAAATTAGAAGCCGAAACATATGGGTGCTTCCAAAGTGCTTCTCAAGGGTGGCTACTTTTGTCACAAGCATCTCTCTCGCTTTCGGCCAAACTTTCTTTCCTCTTGAAACGAAATGTAGATGAATATTTGGTATTTTAGTTGGTGCTGTATTTATATACTCTGGGATAATGAATGTAACGGTTTTCATTCAAATATGTGCTAGTTTGTTTGTTTGACTGTTTGGTAAGTAGTCTGCAGAGAAAACCCAATAAATTTTCGGATATGCGTATCTATAGTAGTCTTCACCTAATTTGTTTTTGCCACCCCAAAATTAATTTTCCCATGTTTAGTTAGGGGATTTGGTATATTATCGGGGTTGTGCAACCTGAATATACTGTATATCATAATCCATAGCCGAGAATATTTTTGGAAATGCTTTCAGCAGTTTATATTTTTATATTACATCCCTACTATCAATACATCTCATTCTATAATTTGATACATCTCACAAGAAAAGCTTTTAATGGCGGGCGACCAGTTGTTGACGAATTGAGTTAGTAAATCTCTTTTTTTTTTTTTGCATTAATTTTTCGTATTAGCCTAATTCACAAGATGTGTCACTGATTGAGAGAATAGATCCCCCAAAATCTACATATAAAAATATAAACAACTTGGCAGTCACCAAAAATATTATAAACCCTACACGGCAATCGAAATTAACCGCCAGTACTAGTCGAATTTCTTATTTTAAGATGCAGAAATAATAAGGAAAATCCACAACAAAATATATTTTACAACCCAAAAACCGAAAACGAAAGAAAAGGTGTAGAAGATATGTTTGGTCAAGGATGTAGGTGTTGAACCTACCCGTCTCCGCAAATAATATAACCCTCCCAAACTTTTATGATTCACCCTTTGCCCCCGCGAGTTTTCTGACAATTTCAGTTTACCTCCTGAGGTTTATGAAATTACAATTTGCCCCCAATTTGACTAAAACTATATTAATACATATGATATTCCGAAAATCCTCTCAATCATTCAAAAAGAGAGAATAAAGGAACAAAGAAAAAAAGGATAAAAAAATCTAAGAAATAATTATTTTTTCAAATAATTAATATGTTAGTAAATAAATTTTTTTATTTATGAACTTTTAATTTTGAGCTTGTTTGTGAGTTCATTTTTCTTTCTCATTTTAATCTAGTTGAAAATTTTCATTTATAGGGCATCAAATTTTACATGCATTCAAATTTTTACAATTTACAAATATGAATTTTAAGAAGAACTAGATAAGCCTAAGTAAAAATTTTACTAATGAATTTACTATACATAATCTTTCTTTTTGGTTACCTTAGTTTATTTTAATCACTTATCTAGTGATATTTTAGATAGCGGAGATTTGGAATAGGAAAGGGGAAATAAAGTATTTTATTAAACTTTTAAGGTAAAGTGTAATTTCTAAAAGCGAGGAGTAAAGTGTAATTTTAGAAAACCAATGGGGCAAATTGTAATTTACCCTTCATTATTTATACAAGTACTGGCGCTTTTGAAGATACATAAGAGTTAGATACCAACAATATAAATAAGCGCTTAGCTACACTTCTTATACCTAAAAATTGGTCCGATTCTTACACGGATTGTACCTAACCGAAAACTCAATATTTTAACAAATAAATTATTAAATAAATTCAAAAATATTAAATGAGTTATGAGTTTATAAATTTGTCCCAAATAAATATAGCAAAAGGTATTGAAATTAAAAACATATATTCTTATCTTTTTATGTATATTATATGGATATCACACGCATTATACGTGACATTTTTTAAGATATTAAGTGGTAAGTAGATGTGTTTTACTACATATTTTAATATAAAGTTTCATTTTATGAAAAAAAAAATTATTTCTTCTTATATAATGAAACACTTTATTTTATTCACACATTTAAACTCCGATAGCAATATTTGTGATTAAAACTTAGTATAAGTTTACTTTTCTCATAATTTTATGGAAAAAATAAAAATAAAATTTTAATTACTTATTTGCAATCATAATTCAAATCGTATTAGTAATTTCCCTATAAATGATTGAGAAATTTTATTATAATCTATAAAAGTAATTACGGTATTCAGAATTTGAAAATTTAAAAATCAAAACACTAAAAATGTTTATGATAAAAAAATAATTTTTATTACAGAGACAAAAATTCAATAAATTGCAGCACTATTATTTTAACATAAACAATCAATTATTCTACAACTATTATGATCTTTAGCAAAAAATAATATTTTTTACCTCAACTTTTAATTGTATTGTGCTTCAACTTATAATTACTAAGCTTCATCATTCTCGCAATCAACCAATTTGATTCTTACTATTTGAATTATAATTGTGATTATTTGCAATTATGTAACTTGCAAATCAGAAATCGATAGTTTTAGTTCCATATTAAAATTTGTATAATTAATCAACAATTTTAAAAAAAATAAAAATATGAATAACATATTAAATATAATTTATAATTCTAAAACTCATTTACAATTATACAACGTTATTATAAAATCACTATATCTTATTAATATAAAAGTTGAATTTTCATCTACTTTCGTTTTAATTATAAAATGTGGATGGATAGTTTTTTGGTTAGCGTTTGCAAATGCTTTTGACACATGTACCATCAATTTAGTAATAAAAATTTAGGAAATAAAATATTTCTATTGGAACCACGTTAATATATATATAAAATATATCATATAATTTAATCTACTATAATATTTTTCAAAATCTAACTAATTTAATATCTTAATCTTTTTGGATAACTATATGCATGAATTTATCTATTTTGTTTTGATGTTTAAGAAAAAAATCAATTACCCTCCAGCGAAAATTGCTATATACTTATCTATTTTAACTTATCAATCTATCACTACTTATTTTTGAAAAATACATTACCTCCATCCTTATCAAATGGGAAAATAGTTGAAGTATATACATGCATTCATTCATACATACATATATATAATATAATACAATTATTTTTGCTCTAACTGCTATATATTTTGGCATAAAAAATTTATCATAATAAAATTTACCAAAAGTAAACATTTTTTCCAAAAAAAATAAATAAATAAATAAATAATAATAATAATATTTCTTTGGCAAAAATATTTACTTTTGGTAAAATTTTGCAAAAAAAAATTATTGAAAAGAAATTATTTCATTTGTAAATATTACCATAAAAGAATTTCTTTAAACTAACTATTGGAAACATATAAAAATATATCAAAACCAACTCGGGTACAAAATGATGAAAATTATAATTAAAAAAATAAATATTTATATATATTGGAGATATAAAAGTTGTTCTTTCAACTATTTTTTGTCTATTTTTGACAAATATTTGCAAAATTAATTGGCATGTGTCCCATGAATTTAAATTTTTTAAATAATTAATTTATCTCTAAATTCCATCAATTTAAACTTTCTGGAAAAATAAAGCTTATTAAATTATGTTATTTTATTAAAAAATATTACCATAATAAAATTGCTCAAAACAATATTAAATATAAAATAATTAAGAATAAATTAAAATTAACTAAAAAATTTATTCCATTTTTCTAAAAATAAATAAATTTAATTGTTCCTTGCATTGAAAATATTTTATTAAACTTATTTGTCCAACACTCCTAAAATATCACTATGCCATAAACTTGTCGCACCCCAAATCCCCCAAAACCCGGGGATGCAAGTAGATGAAGAGTGATAGTTACAAAAACGTAATATAGCCAAACAGAATATGAAAATATATGCATCATAATTGGTCCACATTCCTCACAGTGGGGGTGTATATTCTCAAGCTTATTCCACTCCCCAAATGGTTAAAACCCCGAAGGTTTTTCCCATAAAAAGTCGATACTAATGCCCCTAAAAAAAATCAAAAGACTCGATTCCTATCATAGAAACAATATTGAAATGAGACTCCACATTCATGATATTCATAGTTTTCAACTTTCTCGCATAGTATGCTTTGACTACTTGAGTATCCTATTTAAAATTTTTTTGAAATATATCTTTTTATTTCTCGAATTTATATACCTAATTCTCTAAATTTTGTAACGTCATGCAAATTCAAAGCAAATTTTTTGTTTCAAATAGATAAATATTATTATTTATTTTGTGTTGAGATGTTGCATTAGCATAAAATGTGACATAAATATTGGGTGTTAGCGTTGTTGATTGGGTTGAGTAGTATTGTCGCGTATGAAGTGTTGATGTTGTTGAGTTATTGCGTGGTATATTCGTGGAAGTGTTATACTTTATAATTACCTTATTGTATGTATTTCGGGGTGTTAAAATGAGTAGAATCACATTTGAGGTTGAAAGGTAAATTTTGAAATTGAAGTGATTGGTTCCATACCTTAGAATATTTTTTCAATTTTTCAAGTGAAGTGGTGCAGGGTTTATAGTTCGAATAGTGACCGTATGCCATTAGAACGGCATTATCTAGACAAAAGCAACAGACTTAAGTGGCATGAGATGTTTTATTATTTTAGAAAAATTAGAATAGGGAGAGAGAAGGAGAAAAGGGGAAAAATATTTTGGGACTTATGAGCTTGATTTGATCTAGTTTCCGAGGCCAGATTCGATTTATAGTTGCATATTCTTCATCCTCGGGGTGTAGGGAACATTTTGAGGTAAGTCACGATCTTTATCTTGTTCGTTCATCATACCTCAATTTCGGTGCCTAGTTCGCACGCGGAATTAAAGTTGCTATTCTTGTTCTTCGCATTGAGTAGATCATTTGTGTACATAGGTTCAGGTTGATCCGTATTTGTTTGCTAGATCAAACCTTGAGGTAAAGAAGAGGGAATTTGAGGCTTTTTGACATATAGTTTTCGAGTGAATTCTAAATCGTCTATAGGTACGAGTAGACTACAAAATAGAAATATAAGCGTGAGTTTATGTATGTACATTTACATGTAATTTATGTGTTAATTTCCATGCTTTGAATTATGAGTTGTATGCTAATTTATTGTTATAAAAATTAATTGTATTAAAGAAGCATGTGTACGAGTTGAGAATGAGTTTACATTATTTTTGTATTATTCATTCATGGGTAGGCATTGCATTTTTTTTTTTTTTAATGATATGGAAAAAGTGTTGTTTTGATAAAAATGGGAATTTGATGGAAATTGATTTAAATGAGGAATTGGAAATAAATTGAAAAGTATCGAGAATTTAAAATTGTGATTTTCAAATAGAAAGTATTGAAAGTGTTGACGAGGTTATGTATTGAAAATGTGTTGGGGCAACGAAGCTCAAACGTTGTTGAATTTAAAGGCGTTGATGATTTAAAATCGAAGATTTTAAAGTGTTGTTTAAGAAAATGTGTTGAGTTGCATTCATTGGGAATTTGAGTTGTTTTCTATTTCTTTTTGGGAATAGTGTCACCTTTTTATGTGTTGAAAATAAAAAGAAGGCTCGACGTCTTACCGTGGAAGTCGGAAAACCCGATCAAGGATTTATTTTACTATAATTGCGTCCCGCAAGGAGGGCGGATTATAGACGTGTTGAGACACTAGTTCCCACCTTTGTGTGTCGTGTTATGTTGGTGTCAGTATTGGTGTTATACGGTATCGAGTTTGTATTACATAGACATTACATTGCATACACTATTATATGTTGCATTTTGCACATATTGACACCACGTAGCATCACATTTATTATGTTATTTGGTAGGCTAACTCGTATATTCGTCTTTACTATTTTGGTATCATAATTACGTTGTAGGTGCGGAAATGGGTGACGGACCTCGTTAAGGCCACTTGGATGATTCATGTATATAATTTTGGAGCTATTGATGATGTAGCTATTTTTCGTTGTAGCACCCTTATTCATGATGTATATTATTTTGAGGCATTGTGTAGTGAATGTGTAGACTTATAATTTTTTATATATTACTTCTTGTTATCTCTTTAAGTGACTAGTGTTGTATTAGGCAAGAATAAGTTGCAATATATTATGATGGAGTTGATCAAGCAAGTAGCTTGTTGTATACGGTAAACTATGACGTTTACTTTTGTATTGATACATAACTGTATGCAGACTATACATATATTTTATTTGCGCACTCTGAGTTTTATTATGTTGTAGAATCAGTTGGATAGTTTGATGAAATAGCGTTCTTTTCCTTCTAGCTTTTTTTTTTATATTTAAAACTATATATTTTTGTTTTCTTTTTCTTTAAAAAGGGAAAACAACTTGCCTTCCAGGTCATACAGGATTTGGGGGCGCGAGAAATTTTTTCAAATACTCCCTAAGTTTTACAACAAGATTTTACAACAAATAAGTGTGAAAAGTCAATGGATATCATGAAAAACTCGTAATACAATGACAATGCCAATATTAATGTCATGATAAAATTGTGATAAAAATAATCATGCTTTGTTATTCCATATCGTAATATTGAGGAAACAATATGTAATGCCTCAGCATGCTATAATGAAATTGATTAAACATGATTATAGCCTCTAAATGTTTATATCAATATTCATGCCACTCATATTTGGCAAATACGAATGCTATTAAAATAGCAATAAAAATATCATACTATCTCGAACGTGATTACTCATTAATAAATCATTCTAATCATTCCATAATCTAATATATATATATATATAACAATACATGTTAATATTGTCGATACACACACACTCATAATTAAATTGTTATTTGCAATCTACTCGTACCTTAAATGCCAATGAAACGCTCTTTAAGCTTCGTCAAAGAAAACCCTTAAATTCCCTGTTTTATGGACTAAAAAATGATCTAACAAATAATATGAATCAATACGCATCTCTATAAGAAAACTATCCTCTCAACATGAGGAAGAAGAAAATCAAATTTATTTCAATATGCAACTAAGGCACGAAAATTAAGATATCGAGAATAAATGAAAGAGAAGAAGATGCTTACATTCACTTGAATATCTCACGTACAAGCTCTTGTACTAGATGATTTTGACCTGATAAGAAAATGGAGATTTTGTCACTCATACCCTCTCTATCTATGACCAGTAAAGAAAATGAGCCAAAATGGCTTTGGCCATATGCAAAATGGACTAAAAAGTGACTGGGCCCCACACAAAACAACCGTTAGAAGGGCTAGAAATTATCGTTCTAACTGTTTAGCCATTTTAATCTAGGAAAGTTTACCGTTTGCATGGTAGAACCTACAAGGGTGCAGTTAAAAAATCTCAGAAATATTTCTAAAGTATTGGACCCAAACTCAAAATTTCCAAATTTTGCCAAACTTCCACAAAAGCCATTTTACACTACGAAAGCTTATTCTATGGCCAAAAATGTCATATAATGAGTCCACGAATGAATTACGAATGGGCACAATAATTTTGAATCATAATTAACAAAATTCACAAAACGATTTTGCAACGAAACTACAAATGTTATGCAATGACTATGAAAGCCATTATCGATGATAAATAATGTTATTATCTCTATAATGATATTATTTACATTCACAAAAAATTTATACGAATTTTCAGGATGTCATATCTTCCCCACGTTAGAAAATTTTGTTCCCAAAATTTGCGTATACTATAAAAAAGAATAAGGAATGTACCGAAAGTTGTAAACAAGTCCGGATACTTGACCTGCATATCCTCTTCTCTCTCCCAAGTTGCCTCCTAACTATTGTGATGCTTCCAAAGCACTTTCATCAAATGAATGCTACGATGACGAAGTGTTTTCTCTTTCGAATCCAAAATCCAAATCGGTAGAAGCTTATAAGATACATCTACGTCTACATGCAAGTCATCAAAATTTAGAAAATGCAAAGGATCTCGAATATACCTTTGAAGAATAGACACATGAAAAACGGGATGAATGCTCAAAAGATGTGGTGGCAAGGCCAAACAATATGCCACCTCCCCGACTCTATAAAAAATTTGAAATTGATCAATGAAACGAGGTAAAAGTTTCCCTTTCTTACCGAAACACATAATACCCTTGTGAGGGGAATCTTTCAGAAAAATATGAACGCCAACCTCAAACTCCAATGGTCTTCTCCGATTATCTGCATAACTCTTATGTCTACTCCTTGCTATTTCTAAACGTTGTTTAATAAGTTGTACGTTCTAGGCCGTTTCCCGAACCAAATTCGGCCCCAATAATGAATTATCACCCACTTCTACCCAGCAGATAGGAGATCGACATGGTCTCCCGTATATGACCTCGAAAGGTGCCATCTCGATACTCACATGATAACTATTGTTATGCAAGAAATCGATTAAGATAACATAGTTTTCCCAATTTCCACCAAAATTAAGAACGCATGTTCGAAGTATGTCTTCGAGGCTCTAAATAGTAAGCTTAGATTGTCTGTCCATTTGCGGATGGAAGGCCGTACTATTTAGTCCCCAAGGTTTCTTAGAGACCATACCAATAGCGCAAAATGAAATGGAAATCTCAATCCGAAATAATCGATACCGGAACCTCGTGCAACCGAACAATTTTATCAATATGTATATGATAGAGCTTTTCAATAGGATCAGTGGTATGAATAGGAAGAAAATGAGTAGGTTTTGTCAAACGATCCACGATTACCCATATAACATCATTCCCTCGCCTCGACCTCAACCTCAACAAACCTACTACAAAGTCCATTATTACCCATTCCTACTTTCATTAGGAATGGGCAATGGCTGAAGCAATTTGCATGGATGCTTTTGTTTGACCTTTAGTTGTTGACAAGTAAGGCAACTTGATACAAATTCTGCAACATTCTTCTTCAAGCTATTAGAAATTATGCGAAACGTCATGATACATTTTGGTGCCACTAGGATGCACCTCTAATCGAGAATTATGAGATTCTCATAGAATCTCATCATGAATAGAATTGGGTACAAATAAGTGATTTTGAAATAGCAAAGCCCCATCTTCCGAAATAGTCCATTTATCAAGTCCGTGTTCACTAAGGATACACATCTGATTCATCATCAACACGATTTACTTCTATCATATGTGTGATCAAAGTTGGTTGAGCAGCAATAGTGAATAAAGAAGTTCGACCCTCAATTTCAACGCATTCAAGACCAAATTCTTTCGAAGTATTTCCTATTCATCAACCACGAAGCAAGCAACAGAAAATCAAGCCTTGCGACTCAAGGCATCCGCAATGACATTTGCCTTCCCGGGATGATATTCAAGAACGAAGTTGTATTGTTCAAAATACTCCATCCATATTCTCTTCCTCATATTTAAGTCACGTTGCATAAAAATATATTTCAAGGACTTGTGATCCGAATATACTTCGAATTTCTCCCCGTAAAGACAGTGTCGCCAATATTTAAGCTCGAACACTAAGGCCCCGAGCTCCAAGTCATATATCAGATAATTCTACTCATGAATCTTCAACTGTCTCAAAGTATAAGCTACTACTTTCCCAATCTGCATCAATACACTACCCCAACCTTCTTAAGATGCATCACAATAGATCGGATACCCGATACCTCGCTCCAGAATAATCAGGATATGAGCCGAAGTAAGCAACTTTTTCAAACAAAGAAATGATTCCTCGCATTTAGGACTCCATTAAAATTTAACACCCTTTCGAATGAGCTTGGTAAGAGGAGATGCCAAATGAGAGAAATCCTTTATGAAACGACGATAATAACCCTCAACGTCTAGAAAACTGCGAATCTCGAAAATAGACTTCTGTTGTTCCCAATTGGAATGGCCTCAATCTAGGAAAAGTCAACCAATACTACCATT
>MKEJ01083624.1:0-17822 GCA_001753735.1 Embelia ribes | reverse complement strand
CCATAACACCAACACAAATGCTACGACTATGGATATAACTATATACATAGGTATGCTACAATGCATGTATATATATATATATAAACTATGGAAGTAGAAATCAACTACTATAGTAAGTCATGTAGGCTTCGGATGTCATGAACGAGCCACGAATAACACAAGTGTATCTCGAACACCACGAGTACGTTACAACATCAACACGAAGACTATGGCTCTAACCCGAAGGCACCACAATGCCAATCTCGTACACTTTGAATATATATGCATAAACTAATTATGCTATTTATTTCTCCGTAATCATTTTCCTACACAAAAATGATACCACATACCCAAAATATATAGCATGCCAAACATGTAAATATACTAATGGAGATTCCACAATATATTGAGGTCCTGAATCTGCCCATACCTCATAGGCCTCCCGAAAGCGTATAAGACGCCACTTTTACAAATTCTCGCCAAGCCTCGTCCATTGGTTCCTGAACTCCATTTCTTAAGTCTATGAAATTGTCGAGCTCCGCTACTCAAATGACTGGATCCTATACACAAAAATGGTCTATACAAACTAGATGAAATCGCCTAAAAACCCCTGAAGCTCCCGAAACTTTGAGCCCCAAAACAATCAATCTACGGACCTCAGATCATATCGAACACATACAGAAAAGTGATCTATGAGTCATAATAAATACATTCATCAACTTTATTTCTAAGAACGAACTCAGCACGCAAACCAAGAAAAAAATAAACGAAAAATATAGGAAAAGAAACTTACATAAAAATGATCATTGGATGACGTAGAGTCCGAATACATATTTATTTTTCGTGGACAATGCCCGAGCTTGACGAACCTGAGCTCCCTCTCTCTTTTCTTTCTCTTCTCCTTCTTTCCCGCTATTATGTATGGGTTTTTTTGACAAAAATGTGTTTAACATATTTGTATAATCAAACAAAAATACTGGGGCCCACACATAATGCTGATTGCACTGGCCCAATCATTTCGGGACCCTTTTCGATCACTCTACGCATCGAATTGACTTTTTGTTAAAACATGAAAGTTATAGATAATTGAATCCTCTTTCCAACAATAGTTGTAGGTCCCAATTGGGGTTACGGTTTGAGAGATATGACCAAAATACGAACTGGTGTCACGTCTCCTAACACGTTTTTGTTGAATACTTTAAACCACTTTTTGACCATTCTGCACTTCAAATTGAATTTTGGCAAAACATAAAAGTCTTATATATATGAAATAGATTTCCGAAGCTATATCATAAGTCTCAATCGGAGTTACGTTTTTTGAGATATTGCCAAAAAACCAACCTGTTGTCACGAATATAACTTGCGTTTCTACGTTTAATCCTTTTCCAATGCCAAATTACGATCACGAAAAATTGTCCACCACTCCCAAGCCCTAGCATATGATGTATACTATAGGGGAAAAATATTATAACCAGTATAATATTATTTAATAATGCAAAAAATTTACCCGTAAATTTCAAGACGTTACAACATATACCCTCAGACTTTATGCATAAAGATTTTCCATAGGGGTGCACCTCCACACAAAGAATCCCATGGGAGACTTGTGTGGTACTTAAACGAGGGTCTATCCTCCGCTCTGGTACAATGTGCCAAGTGATTAGTTTTATTTTTGTTTCAAAAAATGGCCCGTACTAACTGTCATTCATTTTCACAAAATGCCATATTTTCTCAAAGGCGTCATATAATTTCGAAAATGCCACATCGCGCTTCCCCAACTTGCATTCTTACACTTACACGACACAACTTCGAAAGCACTTACGTTATACACTTACATTTTTGTAATATTTGCACATCACCCTTTTGCATACTTTAGATTTGTCTATCAAGTTCATTGTTTCTATGATTCACACAATTATCAATACGCCATTGCTTACACCCATTTAGTTATTTATTATAATTCTCTGGATATTTCTTTTTATTATATTACCAAGATTCGTCATATTCGTATGTATGCCTTTAAATGCAACACATGCATAGTTCTTACAAATATTACTTATGTATACCTGACTCAATGACTTACAATGCTTACATCCTACATTACCAAGATTTATACATAATAGGGTCCCAATAGTTCTTTCGCACTTTGTGGTTCAATTACTAAGGTTACGTCAGGACACGTCGGCTCCCGTTCTAGGTTGGGTCTTGCAGACAGAAATTGTCTCTACTAGGTTAAGTTAGAGTTTCGCGTTACGCTTATCATAATTTCTTACTCAAGTGTAATCATTCCCGCTATTTAGCTTCTCATTATTCCTGTCTTGGATTCATATTGTAGTTTTTCACCAGTAGGATCTTTGAACTTTGTTGACAATATGGGGGTAGCCGTTGGAGTTTCCACACGTAATTGCTTGCAGGTAGGGCCCATCTCACATGGCTTCTCTGTTTGTCACTGTATATCAACATCTATCTGAGGAAGCCACCATCAGTGTCTTCACATGTAATTGTTCGTAGGTTACATCTATCTTTCACCGCTCTACTACTTACCATCTTATGTTTGCATTCGTACAATAGAGGGTTACCATTAATATAATCCTTCTCAAAGGTTACTATTTCTTCTCTAGCAAGGTCATCGGGATTAGGATACATCTCTTGGGATTTATAAGTAACTTGGTTTTCATTTAGGTCAGGCTATTCGTTATACTACAATTTATCTTCCACTAAGGTTCAAATAATTATCCATTCTTCATCAAAATCCTGATGGCATTGCAGGTCTTAAAGGAGTACACCACAAAGTTACTGTCTTTCTTGTTTCTAATGTAGCGCTTAGGGTAACTTATAACTTTTAGGCTATAAATAATGGTTTGCCTATTACTATTATGATATATCTTTTAAATGCCGTGCAATAACATTATAATCACCTTACTTTATTGCGAGATGTTTAACGCAATTTGTACATGTAGGGTGTCGCCGGCTATCGTCATGCTTTACGATTTCTTATTTTGTGAAATTTTTTCCAACTTAAAATCTCAAATGACAATAAATTTACTTCGGGAATGGCCTAATGGTACCTTTGTTATTGTAAAAAAACGTGCCAAAATACTCCTCGGTTCACATGCAAGGCCACCACAACATCATCACTATCAAATCTTCGCAATAATGTTTAAAAAATGCTTGAGGTTGGAAAATAACCACATGCAATACAGTTTTAAAGTTTATCTTCTAAATTCAGTTGACTGTTAAAGCAAATCAGTCGATTGATTGACTTTATTCTAAGAAAATACAAGGCTTTCATGATTTATATCGAGAACGTTACCTAAGTTGTGATAACAGAAGTCACTAGGAAGTTCTTAGGTCTATATGCAGGGTTGGTATTATGCCATTTCCTTCTCGTTATCGAAGTATTGAGGCCTAAATGAGGTTATCGCTGAGTTTTTCTCATAATAAGGCATTTCAAATCATTAAACTTTACCATGAGGTTGGTCTCATGACGTCACCTTGAGCTTCTTACAATTTTTGCATAGAAAGAGGTTTAAAATTAAGAATTCCACGCATGTAAATCAATTTTCTCATTAGCCCGATGAAATTAGTCTACTGTCAAGAGGAATAAGTCGATTAATTTGTTCTGTGCAGAGCTAAATCTCGAGTTTTTATGGTTCAATACGATAGCGTCACCTTTAATTCACCAGGAGGATGCTTGATAAGGTCAATATCTCCTCATGCTTCAAAAATTCTTCAACTTCCTTCACCACCTTGAAGTTTTTTTTTGCTATAACTATGATAAAACCCAGTGTTGGTCACCAGTAAATGGTTTTTAACCATTATATATATGTGTAAATCCTTAAAGAGATTTAAATCTCAATAGGAAAAATAGTGATACACTTACCAAAGTGTGTTTACAAGGCTTCACGCTTGTCATATAGTTCTCAGGAGGGCTTCAAGAGCTCTAGATGACAAGGGTTTGGTCATTTTCTCTATCCTTTCAGTCCCTTTCCCTATGTACTAATTATATTGGCAGAAAGAATATCTATCTGTGTGCAGAAGGGTTTATAAGATGTGGTTTGTATAATTTTTTGCAAGTTGACACGTGGTTGGATACTTGTCCAGTTTTCAGTTTGGACACCTATCTTTCGATTGATTCGCACAATCAATCAATTGAATGCTATCTGTCCACTGAAATGATCTAATATGTTGACTATTTTCCCTTTTTTCTTAGGGAGGTATATTTTCTGGGATGTTATAGATTAATAAACAACATAGTATTTGAAAATATTAATGGGTTAAAATATTAATGGGTATAAAGTACATTAAATGAGCCAATTTTAAGAGTTTGGAAATTTTCGCATATCTATTTTTAGAAAGTGAATAAGATTTTTGGATATTCAAAAATAGCAAAATAAACTAAATAATTTGGATAGTGATGACAACAATAAATTGTAATTAGTAGTATAAATAGTAAATTTACATTACGATCCTTTGCTAGTTGTTTTGCATAAAAAAATATTTTCTTATTATAAAACCCCTTTTAACAATTTCAAAATTTTAAATAAAGGATGCAACTTATCGGTCCCATCCAATATAACAGTACACGTTAGCCAATAGGCGGGGACTGATAAATAACATAGGATTTGAAAATATTAAGGGGTATAAAGCTAATTTAAAAAGTTTGCAAATTTTTGCAAATCTATTTTTTGGAAAGTGAATAAATTTTGTGGATATTCATAGCAAAATAAACTAAATAATTTGCATGGAGATGACACCAATAAATTATAAATAGTAAATTTATATCACGGTACTTTTTTAGTCGTTTTGGGTAAAATTTATTTTCTTAGCATGAAAGTCCTCTTAACAATTTTAATTTTTCAATTTATTTGATGCAATCTATTTGATAATATGGGCAACTAGGCAATGATATATTATATACAATAAACTAAACAAAGAATTTCCATCTTAGTTTTGCTTTACATGGCATCCTCTATTAAATACCAAGTACCACTTAGAAAAAATTAATACAAAACTCTAATCTCTAGAATATAAATGATTGGTTAAAAATTTATTCCAATTTAAAGATTATATCAGTTACTCTTTCCATTTATTTTTGAATAAAAAAATTTATGGGTAATAAAACTCATTGCAAACCTTTATTTAAAGTGTTTTTAAAATTGATGGTTGCAGAAATTATGAATACAAATTAATGACAATTTAAATAATATAAATTCACATATTTCCTATTTATCCCTCTTTATAAATAATCAATTTTCCACCTAATCCAAATATGTGTATATTTTACATAGTCGACAATCCATTTTTAACACTCTCTACTTCTCTACTGTATATTTTTGCCTACATTTTTTTTTTTCATTTGTCAAATTTATATATTTTTTTCCATTTTGCAAGGGAATCAAATGAAAAACTAATTGGGATTATGATGAAAATAATGATATTTTCTATGTACAATACGAAAAATATAGAATATTTGCTTCATGTTTGTTTTTTTAAAAAAATAAAGCGAATTGCAAATTATGACTTTTAAATTATATATTGTACTATTATATTAAAATTTTAGAAATAATTCTAGAATATTTGGAATAAATTAAATTTAATTTCCACGTGTGTCTACCCGAAAATCTGTATATATATATATATATATATATATATTAAAAAACAATTAGCCTGGTGGAGCCACGCATTTATCTTATCAATGGGGATCACCGGGTGCCTCTCTCCTCATCAGCTCCAATCCTTCCATTCGCAAGGTACAATTCCTTGTTTATGTATGTATATAAACACACTTTTATATGTATGTATTAAATTTAGATTACTACTTGAAATTCGGATTACAAAGGTATACAGAGGTTTAAGTTTAAAATTAGTTGGATGTGGGATAGTATGCTGATCGGACTCAATTTTAGGTGGTTCTTGTGCTGGTAATACTTTTAGTTGGGAGTAATTAATTTATTTCTATTACCAGACACAATGATCATATACAAGAGTTCAACTTTTATTAGTAGTCAATGTGGGATTGTGTAATCTTAACATGCCATCAGAGCAGTATGTGTGCTTAAGTCTGAATAATGGCAGGGTTCTTAGTTGTGGAATCATTTGCAACCACTGAAGAAATCGATGGGTTGCGTCGGAGGATGGACCGATTGCTCGAGGATTTTGATTGCGCCTCCACCGCCTCCATATTCTCCACTAAAAATCAGGTCTCTATATGCTTACATGCATATGTTTTGTTCGGTTGCAGCTTTTTAAGAGCTTTTCTATTGTGTTTTTTTCAAAAGTTAGTCTGAATCTGGTTCCCCAGCTTTTAAGCTTATATTAAGGGTTGGTTTGGCTTCACCTTTTAAGTTCAAATGTTCCTGTATTTTGGCTTAAAAGATGGACAATATTTGGTTGTGCAACTTTTAAGCTGATTTTATTTGTTGTTTTGGCCAAAATAAGCTAGTATTTTTTAAGCTAGATGCATCCAGCTTTTTCTTATGCTTAAAAAGCTAGTTTATTTACTTTCAAGTTGCAATCAAACATACCTTAACTCTTTTGGCCTAAATAAGCTAGAAATTTTAAGATGGATCCATCATTTTTTTTCTTAGGAAAAGAAAAACTAATTTTTATTTGCTTAAAAACTGCAACAAAACAAATGCCTTTTTTATTCACGCACGATTGTATCCGGATTTTAGTGTTGACTTTGGGGATTGGATTGTTTCCAGCAACATACAACTGATAATTACTTCTTCGATAGCGCCGAGAAGGTCTCTTTCTTCTTTGAAGGTATTGCTTGTAAATAAGATGTTAATTTCATGCTAAGTTTAAGTTTTTGTATCTCTGTATGCACTGGGGCACTTTCACCAGAGTACTTATTTCAACCCCCAAATTTTATTCCCTATCAAAAGAGGCTGAGGCTGGGATATGGAGAACACCCACACCAAAACCCTTAAACTTAAATATTTAAATGTACTTAAATATTTGAATGCAGAACTAAGGATGAATAACAGTCTCCTAATTCAGATGGAGCACTTTAGCAAATCCCGTAAATTTTACGGGTTGAATAGTGTTTATATATACTGGTTCGGTGGGTTCTCTTGGTTTTAGATAAGGACCAATTTTGGGGCACCGAGTACGAGTGCCCTTAGTTTTTACTTTTCTTTGGAAAGATTTTCATCTTTTACCGGCATTATCTTTGTTTTTTCCTTATAAGAAAGTAATTGTAGAATCAGGGGCAGAGTCCAGATTTTTGATAAACAAATTCGATGTCTCTGTGTCAAACCATTGATTTGTCTGATGGTGACTGAGGATACAATATGAATCCTGTTTCACTGGGAAAAAAAGAGAAAACAAATATGAATCCTGGAGAACATAGATAATGGAAGAGGAGAAAACAAGAGTGATGGAAATGGGAAAGGAACTAAATGAGACTTAGTTAGCATGTGGGTTTGCAACAAGAGGAAGATATGGAATGTGGGAAACAAGAAGAGACCCGGCATATCTTAATACATGATTAGTCTGGATGATGTACTTCTATGTTTTAATTTGATAAAGAATATAATTGTTTATTCAAAAAATTAATTGGTGCTTAGTAAAGATGTGATCAAAATTTAGTTGGGACCCTGCACTGTAGTAGAAACTTCTTGGGATTTCTAGTCCCCTTGTCTCCCTCTACTCCTGATTAAGATTATTTTTTTAATAATATTATTGAAGTGATCTATGGTTGAAGCTTGTTGTGAAATATGGTTGAGAAATGCTTTTATTGTTACTGGAATGACTGATTCTTGATTCAGATGAAGTAGAAAATTTGGGTTGTTTTTGATTTTCCTTTGAATTTTTTGTAAGTTTTCATGAATCACTTCCGTGATTCTCATGCAACATAATTGCTGGATCATAACTACATATGGTATATTGGACAGAGAAAGCATTTGATGATGATGGTAATCTAAAGCAACCGAAGCAACAATCTATTAACAAGGTTGGACATGGTAAGTTGGAGTATATTCATGCTGCTGTTATTCCTCTTGTTTTACGATTCTTGAAACTTTACAATGATAACTTATTGTGTAATTTCATTTTTTCATGTTGCTGTGCCTCTTCTGAATATCATGTTGGGATCCATAAAGCTTAATTTAAATCTGATTGTGTTTTAGAGCACTTCTGATTCAATATTCCATCTTCTCTTATACTTGTGAGAGCCGTGTTTATTACATCTCATATGGTTTTCGTTTATATCAGCCTTGAATGAGATTGATCCAGTCTTCAACAAGTTCTCTTGCTCAGAGAAATTATCCAGCTTACTTAAATCATTAGATTACAAAAGGCCTGTGATCATCCAGTCAATGTACATATTTAAGGTACTTCTTACTCTATTTGTTATCAATTGTTATGACGCTTACTGTATACTTAGGCGATAAAGGTTCTTGTTTTCATCAAAACATGGTATTTTAGGCATTCAACAGGTTTAACCTGCAGTGGATCTGCACAAGCAGCTGTCCAAGTTTTCGTGGCTTGCTTCTTTGTATTTCTTGCATACATAGTATACATGAAGATGTGATGCCATATCTTGTTCAACAGTACATCCAAGTACATGAGTCAATTTGGCATCCACTATTAAGCTTCTTATTGAATGAATTATCTCTACATGAGTAAACCTGTAGGATTTCGCTATCAAAAACTTGTGTAGGCACTTGTAATTGGTAATCTTTGTATCTATGCTTTTCTTTTTGTGCTTCATCAATCCTTGAATGTTTGCCATCAACATCAGAGAAAGAAAAGTTCCGTATGGTTGAGGATGGATATCCGCATTTGGTTTCCAAGAAAGCCTCTCAAGTATATAAACGAATCATGGTTGGGGATTGGCTTCCGCATTGGTTTGCCAAGAAAGCCTTTGAAATTTTTTAACTTGACCTTTGAGGCCAGGTTCAAAATTTCCCTGTTGAGATCTAATAATACCTTCTTCGTGCATTTTTAAGACCAGTAATAAGTATACTTGGAGAGGAGTCAACAATATTTAGCTATTATTTTTTTCTTTTTTCAGAAGTGGTTGTCAATATCATCTAGTGATACTGCGGTTGTACTTCGTGTGATGCTTTAAATGAAAACTTGATATGCATAACGTGAAACCCCTTTGACTATGAGTGAAATAAATTACTTGTATCTCTTCATGATAAAAAATTCCTTATTCCATTGCTGGAGCTAATGGAATGACGGTGCAAATCGAATGATGGTACAATTCTCGACAGGGCAGATACATAATGCAATATCAGATCAGGGTCTTGTGCCCCATGTTATTGGGGCTGAAAAGCTAGTGACTCATATTTCATGCAACGCCTTCAGGCGGTGGTGGCAATTTTCGTGAACCAATTGTGCTGTCCTGATATATGACCATACTCGTAGTGCTTTGCTTTTAGGGTGAAAGATGATGTATTGATACTAATATCTTTTTGAGTAATGACTAATGAGAAATAGTCATGACCAATAATATTTTTCTTTTCCATAGTAAAATATGAAATGAGAAAAGAATGTTGTATGGCACGAGGACGGGTTTAATATGATTTTCCATGTAATAAAAGTGCGTTCCTAAATTTCGCCATGCCTTAACTTGATTTTCTATGGGTTAGGGCTATGCACGCTTCTATTGCGACTTATGGGTCATGGGTTCACCCCTTTGGAAACAGCCTCTCTGGACATAGGGATAAGGTTGCGTATATCAGATCTTTCCAGACCCCGCAATGCGGGAGCTTTATGCGCTGGCCATCCATATATATATACAAAATTCAAAAAAATGTATTTAGTTTCTTGTTTTTCATGTTTTTTGAAATTTAAAATGGGAAAATGGATAAAAAAAAAATTGTGAATTATACATGAATTACATGGGATGCAAAACAAATATGCGTGTTTTCATTTGTTTCATATGAATTCGGAAAACGGAAGTTTTTGTTGTATTATATGCATTAATTCCTATGTTAATTAATGTTCTTATTCATATGTTAATATATTTTCCGTAGCAAAGCAGTAATTAAGTTCTGAACATTATGTCATGCAAGCACCTCTGGTTAGAAGTCCCTTTTTCACAACTGTCTAAGTTCTTAACAAGCATCTGTGGTTTAGGTGTGGAATTACTAGTTTTCTGTATCATTTCGTTCATTTTTTTTTAACATGTGAGCATTCCATTCAGCAACCAGGTATTGGTGGGGAAGTAGTGCCACATCAGGACAACTCATTTCTTTATACTGACCCAACAACTTGCACTGGGCTTTGGCTGGCCTTAGAAGATGCGACCATAGTAAATGGTTGCCTATGGGCCATACCTGGATCACACAAAAGTATGGCCTTTATACTTGCTTTGGTTACCATTAACTAAGGTTTAGTTTGGTATGCTGGTGATTTTCAAAATCCAATTCTCAAATCTGGTTTTGTAAGTCGGTATCTGATTGGGTGATTTTTTAATTGCAAAAAGACAAATATAGTCTATATATTGGTAATGTTACAAGTAACTTTGAGGTTATTGTTGTAATTAATGGTAGAATCAACTTTTAAAAGTTTGCTTAAGGGTGCTTCTAAAAGCATCCGTAGAAAAGCAGAAGTTGGTTGTTAAAAGCAGGTACTTTTACAATTACTAAACATCACGTGTTTTAATTTTCCAAGGAAAAAAAATGCAACTATAGAGAAAACAATAACAAACTTGGGTAGTCTTACTCGAATGGTTGTTTATGTTCTGATTCTGTTGGGGGCTGTTTGTTATGGAAATTTTAGGCAAAAGGATTTGAAAACACGAAATAAGATTTCACCTTTAACTAGTTTACTAGTTTTGTGATGTAAACCATGCGAAATAATAGTTTCCTTTTTGGAATTTGCCTTCTTTGAAGTTATCAAGAGAGTAATAAATGGAAAGATATATCTCGGATGCAATCACGCGGTAAAGTGTGACAGATCCTTTTTGCTGTGTAAAAAGCATGATTTTGATTTGGGATTTTCGAACCAACAAGGACATCAGTATGATTATTGAAGCATTTTTTAGTAGCATTTCTGTTGTATGTTGCCTGTACTGCCTGCCATTCTCNNCTAATATGGTGTGGCATTGTTTCGCGTTGATGTTCTATTTCATGAATGAAAAAAGCAGCAATATTGGAATTAAAGTTGATATTTTGATTTTATTGAGTGGATTTTGTTCATGAAAAAACACACACACACGCATGCACCTCCTCCTCCTCTTCTTCTTCAACCAAATCCTTAATCCCAAGAATTCGGGGTCGGGCTAAGGGGTGCGTGCAACTTGAGGACTTCCCAGGAGGTTACCCATCCTGGTACTATTCTCCCCAAAGTACTCTATCCCTACGTGCAACACGGGGACTTCCCAGGAGGTCACCCATATTCTCGCCCAATCACAATTAACTTTAGAGTTCTTAAGCGAAACTACAGCTAGAACTCTATGGCAAACAAAGAGTATAAAGTTGACATAAGAAGAAACAGCGCTTGAAAGGTCACTTCTGTTCTCTTTTGGTTATGTGGCATTTCATTTATAGGACCAAAAAAGTAGATGTTTCGAAGAAGTGGCGAACTCCTTTCATTCTTTCTTGTGGATAATTTAGTATCCCATGCAGGCTTCGTAACATTTCTCACAATGGTGTTTCCTTGGGAGCATTAGATTGTAAGATTTCTGTACTCAAAGTGGAAAAGAACTTCTTAGCTCCCGATTTAGATTTTAGGATCATTTCTAGACAACCGGTCCTTAGTTGTACTAAGTTCCTTCCAAAATCTCCAAATTATCTTGGTAGTGGTAGTTTGATATAGCTTTAAAGCTGGCTTTCTTTGTCCTGTCTCCAACAAAAAGGTGGACAAATTAATGCATAGTAAGTAGATAGAAATATGCATCCTAGCTCTTCTCCGACCACCCTGGTCCAAATGACTTGTTTTAAGTCGTTGACCTGTTCATGGAGAAGGAAAACACGGAGTAAGTAATAACATTCATATATGCATATATGTGTGTGCGTGTGTATATATATTATTGTGGTCTATATGCTACCCAATTAGTTGCTACATGTTTAGGCTCTTCCAAAAATGATATTGGTAATATTTAAAATCTTAACTTAAATATCTATAAGCTAGGGTCATGCATGCCTTCATTGCGACTTGTGGGTCATGGGTTTGTTCTGTTGGAAACCACCTCTTTGGAATAGGGATAAGTTTGCGTATGTCAGACCTCCCAGATCACGATTTGCGGGAGCTTTGTGTAATAGACCCTCTATATATAAGTTCTTGAATTTCCTTTTGTGAGTTGATGACGAAACTTGTTGCGTCTTCATTTGATCTAAAGTTGAATCTCATTTGCAGGGTTCTCCTTATTCCTAGCACTAATGATAGACAGGCTGCACCACTACATCAGAGAGCTACGCTTGCGCAGGAAGAGCATGGAGGCTGTGAAGAAGCACAACCAAGGTTTCGAGGATGGCAAAAACGGAGCTGCTAAGGAGTTCAAAGGCTTAGAAGAAGAGATGGCCACTGTAAAAACCAAGATTATGCAGCTTCAATCGGAGCTCGAAACGAAAACAAAAGAGGCCAACGATGCCGATGTTAATGCAGTTGCTCTGAAAAAGCAATCTGAAGGGTTTCTTCTGGAATATGATCGCTTGCTCGAGGAAAACCAAAATCTCCGAGATCAGTTGCAGTCTTTGGATCGAAGATCCTCACATTCTGATATCAAGAAGTCTATGTGAGGATCCAAAATCACCTTTAGCAGATGCAACTTTTTAATTTTAACCTTTTTGTTATAGTTTTCTTTTGGATCTTGCGATGGTTTTGGTATTGAGTTATGCATACATCTGTCAAGTGATTGGAATGGTTTGAGGATTCTGAAAACATATTCAGGGAGAATATATGGGGAGAAAAAGAAAAGAGCACTATTTTGAGTCTGTGAGATTGTTATTTGAACCAACAGAAGTAGAATCAGTTTCTTTTAATTTGTGGTAATTTTGCGAAAATATCTTACTGAATTGTATTGTGCTTGAATCTCTACTTGACTTGTTTATTTAGCATTGTGAAGTTATTGGAATACTTTTGAGGATTTTGAATAGATGTTGAGAGAGAGAATCTGGGAACAAAAAGAAGGGAACACTACGAGTAATTTACGGGACTTACCCGTGAACCAACGGCCCGGATTCAATGTTTTTAATTATGCATTTTTAATGTGATATGAGCCGTTGGATCATGCGACTGTAGGCTGCCCGATCCATTTTCCACCACTATTTTCTTGCCGAATGTAGCCAGTGGTTATGTTTGTACAAGTTTTCACGGTCATTTGAATGACTATATATTCATTTCATTATTTTCTCAAGTATGGTTGGCCACTAGATATGCTACTTGGGCTCGGCTTGATAAAACCTCATGGTACTTTCTTCCATGACAATTCTTTGTATGTCAAATTCCTACTTTCGGCTTCCAAAGTTTCCATTGGTTAAAAGGCGGACTAGAGTTTGGCTAAGGGGCTATAACCTCTCATAATTTTAAAAAAACCAACCGATATCTTGTTTCGTAGTGGGAAAATAGAAAATAAAAAATAAAAAATTATGCAACTTTACAGCCAATCCAGCTAACCCCCCAGAAGGTGCGGTTATAGACGTTAAGCACCCCAATGTTATAATCCCGAGTCGTTTACCTGTAAATTGTTCCAGTGGTACTAGTTAATACTCGTAACAGTTCTTCGAATCCCACAACAAACTGCATCTCAGTTGTTACATTATATGAAACCAAAAACTTAGCATAGAAATTATACTCAAACCATTATGTGCACACGAACAAAGTCTTGCTCAAGTGAGAGACCATCGTAACAAGGTTTAAACATTAGAACATGACAAGAATCTGAGAATTAAGTTTACAACACAGCAAATAAAGACATGGACATGGATTCAATTACGCTGCCTCCGCAAACCCAACTCTCAGTTTACCATAATCGAACACTGTGTGGTAACGGCCCATGAAGACATCTCCCAGTATCCTACAATACACACAATCAATGGAACGTAAAAACGCATGATGACAACAAAAAAAACAAACAAAAGGCTAAAAATTCTGAGATGGTATAGGTGAGGGGAAAGATTTACCAGAGCGGTCCACGTGGAGGAGGAATATCTAGAGCAGTGAAGCCACTGATGCATTGTGCTTGAGCACCCTCGCCGACCTTGAGTATATACTGCAAATAAATCAGAGATAACGATATTGGTTAGCACAATAGACATGGGTTTGCAATAAAAAGTTAGATATTCTACTCTTAAGTTTTTCTATACCGGCGTACATAATTTTAATGAATTTAATTAGTCCGTATGAAAATGGGGATGACTCACTTTGGACACACGTTCAAATTTAGAGTATTGATCAATTTTTTTCTGCTTTCCTTTTGGTAGGAAACAAAGTGAAACTCTTTGGATGTTTATATTTAAATAAGCAAACTCCTTGTGCCTTGTGATTAATAGGGAGCATTTAAAACTTTTGGAGAATTTTGAGATTGTGGCATGCTCTTATATGGCTATTGAACAGGGGACACCAGACAAATATATGTGAAAGGAATAGATATATATCATATGTACACGAAAGGATATACGAGATATGGAGCTTGTCAGCTACCTCGTGTGGTGAGAGGTCAAAAACTCGGCCACCAATGGTGAACGAAACAGTGGGCATGGAAGAGAGTCTTCCACAATCAACAGCTGATTCTCCCATTGGACTTGGAACTCGGTCACAAAGCTGCAAATGCATTACCAAGCCGATAAATAAACACATTAGTGTCTTGTCAAAACAAGAACTATGAGGTGTTTTTAGGTGTTCAATATCACCTCATTTACGTAATCTAGTATCTGATCAGCAGTCTGATTCTGCCTCAGCTGATTCTGCATCCATACAACCGCCATTTCACAGGCGCCGCACATTGCATTACCCACATCAGCAGACTTGGCATTGTTCTCATCAACCACGCTTTCGATCCCCATACTGTCGAATAAGCATATCAAGAAATAAGGTAAGCGTTTAGATGGAAATAATACATCCCGTATGGGAAGCTCATCAAGAGGAAATTGAATGAAGTTCCAAACCTGACACCACGAGTTCCATCAAAGGTGCACAAGCCAACTTGTGAGCATATCTTCTTTGGTTGTGCCTGTTCAAATCAGTCAAAGCAACATGTCAACGGTAGAGAGAGCCACATTATCATCAATCGGGAACAATTAATACACAAAAACTTTGATTTGATGGAAGAGTTATATGTAAATGAAGTGACAGCTCTTACAAACCTCAGCTAGAAGCAGATCGATTAATGTTTGGCCATACTGGTCAACTACAGCCTTGCATTCCTTGCTCATAACTCCAGAGGCACCGATAGCATGATTTATCATAGTGATAACAGTCTATAGAGAGAAACATGAGAGAAAAAGAAAGTATAAGAGCCTCCTTTAACAAAGCCTTTCAAAATGCAAGTAACCGGAGCAAATGTTAATAAGGAATGACAGGCAAGACCAGGTATTTGAAAGAAATTTAATCTTAAAAGAGTAATAGAGAAAAAATAGGGAGAATTTTCAAAAATTGCATGGCCATGACTACGTACCGATGGACCAGCTAGCAGAGAAGTACCAGAATCTGCAATTGCAGAACAACCATTGTTGCAAACACCTGCCGAGGACCATGATATTTATAAGCCACATTTAAGTTAATTCATCTCATATGTCAATGCGAAGATAAAGTAGACAGTGGGAATCATACCAGTTGGTTTATCTCCAATGAGAACATCACCCATATTGAACTATGAACAAGGTAAAGAGAACACATAGTTACATGATATTAAAATTCTGCTTCACAAAATACACACACAACAAATATGAAAAGATATGGATGACCAACCTGCCAATAGCCTTTCTGAGTCACTGGCACGTACGTGTGCTCACCCTTGTAGTGAGCTGAGTCAGCACCACCGAAAACTATTTCACCCCCATTTTCTTCTTCCGGATTTCTGTTGAGCCAAAACGAGAACACTGGCTCCTTAATTAGACCCTCCTTGATCATATTGTACCTGTGACATATGCAATTTCCCTCTCAAAGCATAAAAATTAGGCCCTGAGAACAAATATAATAAGTTCAATTTAAGCATCATTAACAGTACATACCACACTGGAACAGCATCTCCAACAGAAATCTCACGGAACCCAAGCCCAAGAATACCATCAAATTTGGCCATCAAGAATGTAAGACTGGGCTCCTTGGTCGCCTCAATAAATTCCTATCAAGATCAAGTATAAACAACAATCATGAATATTAACTAAATAAAGAAAGAAAGGATTTTGCTGTTATTTTTTATACCTGATTCTTAACCACAAGGTCACCGATTTGGACATTATCTTCACTGAAAAATCCAGATATGGCCCCGGTTCCATAGTGAATATCAGCTTTTTTGCCTGCATAGAAGTGATTCATATTATGAAAACAATCTAAGAGGAAACCCAATAAGAAACGGAGAAAAAAAGGGGGAAAGGGAAACGTATGAAATAAACTATC
The DNA here is from genome assembly GCA_001753735.1 of Embelia ribes. NCBI lineage: Eukaryota > Viridiplantae > Streptophyta > Magnoliopsida > Ericales > Primulaceae > Embelia > Embelia ribes. Next base: position 1,322 of record MKEJ01083624.1, on the reverse strand, counting down.
TTAGAACGTGTAGCAATTCAAAAACGAGGATTAGATTATTAACCATTTTGCTTGTAGGTGCTTGATTGGCTTGACTTGTACTTGGAGTGGAAGTAACAAGGAACCTGCATATCATAAAATTCATTATAGATTAATTCACTCGATATTAATCTCATTGTCTGTCAGAAAAATTAAAAAAGGCAAGTAAACATTTACCGAGAAATAGCATTTTGCTGACGGCACCCATAAGTTAGAGCTGCCAGTGTCAAAGATAACCGTAAACTTCTGAGGGGGAGACCCAACACCGATCTCACCGAAATACTGTGCGTCCATATAGTTTTTGAGGGCCACAATATCAGTATCGGCATTTTCTCCAAATTTTCCTTGGAAGTTATATTTTCTAACGGACGCCTTTAGCGACTGCCCTGCCTTGGCCTCCAACCGAGCGGCAATGCGGTTGTTTTCATCTAGTTTCATTTTCTTCAGACCGATTCTTACGAATCCATCATTGGAAGAGGAAACAAGACCAAACAAGACGGAAGAAAGGAATATGAACGCAACTATAGCTAGTGATTTAATTCCCATATTGACCTATACATACAAACAATATACGCATTTAGTTCATGAGTGTCCAAACTCCAAAACCTAACAGACCAAACATATGAGTTGTACAACGATATAAGTAAACAAAACAAGCATGACAAGATTTATCTAAAAAACTCAAAAGTGCATGCTTACTGACAGGTTTGAGGCATTGAAATTTCATTACATGTTCGAAGAAATTAAAAAATCTCATGATAAGAGAGTGGATAATCACATTAAAAAAGCAGAAGTTCATGGAACCAGAATTTTCTAGACATGGAAGATGATAAAATTTCAATTTACCCTACATCTTTTGCAGCTAAAAACACATGTGAAGTTCTACATTACACTACATATACTGCTCATTAACTAACAACAAAAAAGCCTAATTAGAAGAAATTGAGATAAGCTAAATGGAACCAAAATAAGTTATTACGTTGCATCGTTGACATGAAATTTCCTACTCTATTTTTCCTGTCGAAGGTAACTTGCTCATCTCTTTTTTTACTACTAACAACAAAAATAAAACAAGTTTCCCAACATGAAGGAACAAACTTTATCTCATAAATAATTAAAATTAACTACTAAAAAATGCCCAAGAGGAAAATGAAATTTATATCATTTTTTTTCCCTAAACGCATATCTTATTGATAAAAAATCCAAAGTAATAGGTTGAGCAAGCACGATGTTTATGCCGAGACCTCAAAAACATAATTCATAATGAAAANNTTTTTTTTTTTTTTTTTTTTTCATTTTAATAA
>MKEJ01083601.1:0-26225 GCA_001753735.1 Embelia ribes | reverse complement strand
TTTTTCAAATTATGATTGTAGTTATTTGCAATTATCCAACTTGCAAATTAGTAATCGATAATTATAGTTATATGTTAAAATTTATACAATTAATTAATAATTTTTGTAAACGATAAAAAAATATGAATAACCCATTTGATATACCAGTAATACAAGTGGCGGAGGTATAACTATTCGGTGGAGTAAGAAAGAAGGTTTTTCGAAATAGAGCTTGAGACATCTATTGGTGGCTTTTGGAGGCATACAAGTAATGGACAGATTTAGAGCATTAATATAAATATGAATCTTTGTATGTATATTGACATGTGTGATTTGTCATTAATTTTTATTTATGTCGTTTCGTCTTTTTGTATAAAATATTTTTGTGGAAATAAGTAGTATACTTATATGACGAAGATGTGTAGTACCAATTGGTTGTAGTAGTATCTATTTTCATTGCATAATATATATCGTGGTGTACACACACACACATATTCGAAGTATATTGGTAGTGATTCGTGGTGCAGTGGTGGTGGAGATTTTAAAGTGTATGGTTATGAAATCGTATTCGAAGCATGTTATTTTTATTAATGTAATCTTTTGGAAGTTAGTCTTTTGGAAGCTATTCATAGCCATATCTACATATATATTTTCAGGGCCTGAAAATTTACGTTCTAATTTATGGCCTCAAAATCCTATTTTTCAACCCATGGCCTAAAAATGTATGTTACAATTTCAAGACTGGAAAGCCATGTTACTCTTATTGTTAGAATTTTTAGTATGTGTAATAGTGTTTACATGCGGGGCATGTAAATTTCATTGGTTAATTATAGCATATTAGTTCAAACTTAGCATTGTAACACATCATGGAAATTTCATATGTATTCAATGATGATTTAAGAGGAGAAAAAGCACTTTCAGAGATTTGATACGATTGATTCTCGAAATATGAAATATTAATTTTTGAAGTTTGAAAAAGTGATTCGGAGTTTTGAAAAGAGAAGAATTTCCGACTAGCAAATATGGTTTTGGAGTTTTATAAAGCATAGCTTCGGGGTATTTGGAAGTGTATTCGTGGATTTGAAAATATGTTTTTCTTTGTAAAAAGGAATACATATATTGGATATATTGGCAGAGTATAGATTCTTATCAAGGATATGATGGTGGAGTATGCATTCGAAGACAAGTACGACATGTACATTCGCGAAGTTATAAGCGACCTGACAGCTCCGAGTCGGGCCTATGAATGTAGCACCTGCACGTTCTTGTACTTAAACCAAACTATTAACCAAACCAATTCAACTGTGTTTTCAATACAATATAAGTTTCTTCAGTAATTTTAAAGAGAGGGAAACCTATTAAGTTATTGCATATTATGGAATGTGTCAAGCCAAATCAAAAACCAAAAACCAAGTAATACTTAGGATTTGATTCAAATCCAAGCTAAACTTATTTTTAATGAAATCCTAATCCAACGCAAATACATTTGGTTTGGATTTATTTTGTATTTAGATTCCCATTCAAATCCAATTGGCATACCTATACGCAATTTAATTTCTTCAACTTGTTATAAATTTTAACTCGCAAGAAATTNNAGAGAGAAATATGATCTTCTTATGTAATTGATGCGAAAATTACTCCAAGCTTTTTAGATCTTTGCTCTCTGCAAGAAAAAGAAAACTGCTCAACCAACTATTGTTAAGCTGGTGTAACAAACAAAACAGAAAATAGAAAGAAAATACAGAAATTATAGAAAGACCCTAGTGATACAAAAACATTATGGAAGCATCCCCTTGATACTAACAATTTCTACATACCCCCTCAAGATGGAAAAGACTGTAAAGGCCGAATACCCATCTTGGTAATAAGATTGTTAAATGAAGCATTTCCCAAAGCCTTTGTTAGAACATCTGCAATCCAGTAAAAAGAATAGACTTGAAGAAAATGTATCAAACCTGAAGTAACTTTGTCTCTAATGAAATGACAATCTACCTCCACATGTTTTGTTCTCTCATGATGAACTGGGTTTGCAGCTAACTCCAAAGTTGATTTACCATCAATGTACGAGGAAACAAAAGATGAATGAGAGGTACCCAAGTCAGAAAGCAACAACTATAACCAAACAATTTCACAACTAGCTTGAGCTAAGGCCCTGTACTCTGCCTCAGCTGAACTCCTAGAAACAACTTGTTGTTTCTTACATTTCCAAGAGATCAGAAAATCACCACGGAAAAAACAATAACCTGTAACAGATCTCCTAGTATCCACACAGGCTGCCAATCTAAATCAGAATAACCTTTGAGCAATAAAGAGGAAGATGCAGAATAAAAGAGGCCATGAGTAGGAATACCCTTAAGATATCTCAACACCCTTAAAGCAGCTTGATAATGTGAAGTATCAAGAGCAGACATAAATTGGCTTTGAGTGTTGACTGCAAAAGTAATATCAGGCCTAGTTATTATAAGATAAAATAATCTACCAATGAGCCTTCCATGCATTGCAGGATCACCAAGAAATTCATTACCAGATTTGGAGAGAGTTAAATTCACTTCTATAGGAGTATTAGCTGATTTACAATTCAGCTGGCCAACATCTTCCAAACAAAAAACCCCTTTCTCATTTCTGATTATTTATAAGCCAAGGAAGAAATTGAAATCATCCAAGTCCTTGATATGAAACATAGAATCTAAAACTTGTTAAACTTGAGTAATCAACTGTATATCAGTACTGGCTATGATGATATCATTCACATATACCAACAACCATAATGTAGCAGAACCTTATTCGAAAACAAACAAAGCATGATCTGCATAAGACTATTTAAAACCAAATAAAGATAACGCAGAAGTGAGCTTACTAAAACGTATATAAAAGAAATTCATTGCCATTATCACTTATAAGGACCTTAATTTTCTTTCCAAATTGTGTCAACACCATCTCATAAAAACTAAGAATAATAGAAGCAACCTCTGACTTCAGTTTCATTAAGAATACCCAAGTACATCTTGAAAAATCATCCACTATTGTCAAAAAATAGGTAGCCCCTCCAATCTTAGTAGAGGAATAAAGACCCCAGATGTCCCAATGATTTATATCAAAACTTTCCTTAGTTTTTATGGTGCTAGGAATAAAAGAAAACTTGTTTTGCTTAGACTTATAACAAACCTCACAAGGATTGTCTTTATTGCTTTGGAGCCCTTTGAGAGTGGAAACCAAAGAACTAACACTACTGAAAGATACATGTCCCAATCTAGCATGCCATTCTACTGCACATTCTATATGTGCTAACTGGTTTAACTCTGTGTGCTCCAGCAGGTATATACCTTTATGTTGCCTTAAACGCAAGGAACTCAGGTTCTGAATCACACACTTTTCAGAACCAAAACAAATAGAACACAATTGATCTTGTGTTAATCTACTGACAGATATCAAATTATAAGTAAAACTGGGAACACAGAGAACATTTTTCAATAACAAACCATACTAAAACTCTATACCCCCTACATGTGTAACCGTAGCGTATGCTCCAGTAGGTTAGTTGACAACAGTATTAACCTTTGCAGGTCCAATAGTATATAGTCTATAATAAGATATCATATGTTCTGTTGCCCTTTGTATCTAAAATCCAGATTAAATCATTATGGGGATACAAAGAAGTTGTGAAGCAATATGATGTTAAACTACGTGTCATTCCAGTAAAAGGAAGGCTTGAAGGAGCATCATGTGCAACACGAGAAGAATGTGAAGGAAAAAAACTTGAAGGAGTGCTTAGACTGCCAATACTAATTGCATTAACTTGTGGCGCTGAAAATTTCATTTGTTGTTCCATGAGGGAACCCAAGTATTGAGACTGAGTTATTGGTGCATTAGATTTAGAACCATATTCTAAAGCAAATTTAGCATCGCTTTTGATGCTCCAAGCACCGAGTAAGTGATTGGGCTATAAAAGTGTACATAATAAGTAGTTATTGCATATGTTTTAGGTCATTTATATTGTATTTAACATATCAAACTTGTTGTATTTCGGTATTACGCGCTTGTGTATCATTTGCAGGATTATGGTGTAAAATGAGATAATTTAAAGGCCAATTGAGATTCTATAGGAATTACGAGGAAAACAATGTTGTTTGAATGATGATTTGGAGCTCTAGAAGCGAAAGAATAAGTTTTGAGAAGCCTTGAGCGAACGATTTGATCACCCGTTCGTTGAAAGAATCTCATACGCCAAAAATAGAAGTTTTAATGAATTAACGGGAATGTTTGGAAGACTTTTTCCTATAAAATTGAGTATGATTGGAAAGATCATTCAATCATATTTCTAAAGGTTCAAATGGTACTCAATTCCGAATTTTCTATAGTAAGTTATTTCGTGAAAGGGTGCAAATTTGTCCAAACCGAACCGGTTCGACCGGTCGAACCTCTACTTGGTCCGGACAGAATCCGAAAAATATGATTTTTCAAATGTTAACTTGGGGGCCACCTTATATATATTATTTTATTCCGAACCTATGATATAAAATATATCTAAGGGTCCAAATTCAACCCTACTCTTTTGTTCAGACTTATAACACTAGCCTTCTTTATTTTTTTTTCTTTTCAACATTCACTCCCTACACAATTCATTGGTTTTTTTTTTTCCAACTTTGGAGATTTTGAAGGGAGTGATTGTGAAGGTTGTGACAACTTTATATTTTGTTTTTTTCTTCTTTTACGTCGTCGTGAGATCGTTCTACTATTTTTATTAGTTAATAAAATTCTATTTGCTCTCTTTTAATTGATATTTTATTTAGGTATTATAATTATGCTTTCTTTTAATATGTTAGGCTAAATCAGGGGTGTGTATCGGTTCGGGTATCCAAAAATTTAGAAACTTAAATCCGATCCCGAACCAAACCATTTTTTTGAGAAATTTACTTTGGTATTTTGGTTCAGGCCCGAATGCTTACTCACCCCTAATATAAATCAAATTTAGAAATTCGAGAAATCCAAAAATTTTAAATTTGATTCCTGATCTCGAATTGAAAATTTTTGGGTTGTCGAAAATTTAGAAATTTAAATCCCGATCCCGAACCGAATTATTTTTAGGAAAATTTACGCAGGTAATTTGGTTAGGATTTTGGGAATCCTGAATATTTGCTCAACCCTAGGCTAAATTAGTCTTGCCCTTAGGAAAAAAAGGCGTATTAGACCAACCTTTTAGGGACTGGGTCTGACAAGACTGAAACTCTCCCCGAATAATTACATAGTGGTGGAAGCTCTCTAATTCAATGAATTTAGAAGTAGATGTTTAAACCTCTATATTTCTTAATTGGGAAAATTAGTTAATTAATTATTTAATTGTGTATTTGTTTTGTTATTTTCAAGTAAACCACCGATTCTCATAAATTCATCTAAGTGTTAAGAGTAGTGATAATTTAGATAGATAATTACTTGAATTGAAACTGGTTAAAAGTATTAAATTTTAGTTTTCATAAATCATTAGTAATCCCTTAGTTTGATAAATCTAATATCTTATCAGTTAAGCTGCAATCGCCCCTAATATACTTGCTAAGCCCTCCTAGTGCTATTCATACCAGCAACATTAAAAGCATGCTCCCCGTGAGGTATATCACCACCTTGATTTTTCCCTTTGCTCGTGCGGTATCTATCTAGGTGGATACTCATGCAATTTGTAATACTTATCTTTTCTATGCCCGCTAGTGTTACAAAAAGAATATCTTACACCTCATCCCTTATTATTTTTACCATGATAAGAGGATGAAGATCTTTGAAAATTTTCTTGAATAGTATTGACCTGAGACAATATTTCTTCTCCAACATTTTGACAACCAGCTACCATTGAATTTGGATTTGATCTATTCTTTACTACTAAAGCAATTCATTCTATCATATCCCTTGGAACGTTCCCAGTAGCCATACGTTTCTCCTCAACAGTAACAAGACAAAATACCTTACTGATTGAAGGAATATGTTTCATCATTAAAATTTGCCCTCTTAACTGTGCTAAAAACATCATTCAGTCCCATTAAAAATATCATTTTAATAGTATTTTCCTCTCTCTCAAGGATTTTCTCTAATAGCTTGCAATTGCGCAAGACCTCCACAAGAACATTGAGGCATTGGATTGAGCATCACTAAATCATTCTACAAAGAATCCAGATTATTGAAGTAAGTGGCAACACTTTGTGTTCCTTGTTTTAAAGAATGGATAGACTGTTGAATATCAAATATCCTTGGTTCATTACTCTCTGAATATTTAGTTTTCAATATATTCCACATCTCTTCAGCTGTATTCTTATAGAGTATTGATTGTCTGATTTCTGGAATGGTGGATTTGGCAATCCAAGATTGTACAACAAGATTATCTCTAATCCATTGATTATACATTGCATCAATAGTTGTTGGACAAGCCAAAGTTCCATTTATGAACCCTAGTTTGTTCTTTGCCCCTATTGTAATCTCCATAGCCCTTTTCCAAGTGTAATAGTTCAAACCATTCAACAGATGATTAACCAAACTAATCCCCGTCACCTCATTTGGGCTAATATAATATGGATTAGATTAATCAATAGTAGAAACAAAATTAACATGACTAGTCCTAGAACCACCAGAAGGTGAATGTTGAGCTGTCCGTCAGCATAAGAAGCCATAACAATCACACCATATCAAAGATAATTCTTCATAAACAAAATATCAAACACCTTCTGTGCAACTAGAAGCTGAAATGAACTTCACAATCAAATCTTTATCAAGAACCTGTCCTACTATGCTAATTCAACCTCTAATTGAGAAAGGTGAGAAACTCACTTACAATTTAACAGGAAATTGAAAAAGAATCAGAAATGACGAAGCTAAATGAGCCCATAGCTTTGATACCACGTCAAAAACTCCATTCTTGCTGTACTGAGAGAGAAAGAGAGAGACATAGAGAGAGAAATTCTCTTTTATTATTAACAACACAAAAACGTTTTACAAGAGGCAATTAGAGCCTTTTCTTCTCCACAAAGAAGAAGAAGAACTAAAGAAGAAAGATAACTGCTATATTAACCAACTCAAGCTGAGCTGGCAAACTACTTAACAGAAAACAGAAGCAAAAACAGAAAATTACAGAAAGACTCAAGAGAAACTAAAACATTACAGAAACACCCCCCCAGACAAACACCTTTTACAGTATCTGCGATACGATCATGATCTAAAGAAACTCTCATGTCAAAGAAAAAATGAAGAGAACTATTTATTCGTCCAATTCAAAATGAAAATTAACAAACGCTATATCATACCAGCCGATAACTTCTACTCTTGAAGCAAAACCTCCCGATAGAAAAAAAGCCCAACTTTTGGTAAAGTTATTAGAACATCTCAATCTTCGTCCCGGGGCACACAATTACATAAACATATCAGTAATGGCATTCCTAATCATTTTAACTTGAAAGGTTACAACATTCGTTCTCGAACTGATGTCCGAAGATCAACTTTCTAATACTTCAACGAACCGAGGCCATGATAGATTGTTGATTGTACAGTCCATTCACGCCATTATTCAACTGCTGTCGGTTTCTTCTCCGTTTTGTAACAACAACAAATCCCTCACCATCTCCATTCTTATTCTTATTTACACCTGATGCTTTGGGTTGCACATTATTCCCTGTTTCTGTACCCGAGGCAGGCTCGCCCTCACTCCCGTAATGAATCTTTATAATCGCACTATCGTTTGCAATCGCTTCTGAGCTTTCGGAAGACTCGACCTTCTTCTTACTGATTCTAGAATCATCAGCGGGGTCCATATTGTTCTGAACCGACTTCACTATGAAGCTAAGCAATATCTGCCTCGCCAGTTCAGCCTTCTCCGAGTCTACACTTTTCTTCTTCGATCTTCCGTCTTTCACTTCATGACCAGTTTTCTCATTCGGTTTCTCTTCTGAAGATGACTCATTAGTGTCTGAAGAATTCAAATCACTCGGAATTATTGAATCTTCACTCTCAGGGTTACTTTGCCACGCTCTTCTAGGCACAAATTCTGGAGCATTTGGGTTCATAATTTTGGGGAATCCAATTCCGTTGTTTTCCAAACGGGGCATTTGGTATCTCAAAAACCCAGGTTTCATTCGGAAAGAGTGGGCAGTTCGGTAATAAAGAGGAGATCTGGGCCCACAAGGAACCCTAGCAGCAATTGGGGGAAAACCTATGGGCTCCACAAGCATGCCTTGGCTAGCTATAACATCGTAAACCGTTGTTACAGCCACCGAGTTCAATGGGTGAGTCAACGGAACAGCACCAGGACTGAACGGTTGAGCTGAAGCTGAAAGCTTTTTCCCGTTTGTTTCTGATGTTTTTTCCTGATTACTCGAGTGCGGGGTTCCCTCAGATTCCAGAACAGGACTATCTAATTCGTCTTCACTTTCGATAACATCTTTTGTGTCTTCACCCTCCAGTTTTGCTTCTACTACATGGACAAGTCCGTTTCCCTCCTCGTTCAATTGCTGAGGAGGAACGTCGCAAGTTTTGTTATCGGTTTCCTCATTTACTACTACTTTCTCTAGCAGAGGCTTGATAACTGTACCAGGAGGTGCCAACGCTACCTCTTTGTACGAAACAGATTTTGAAGCCAATGCAGTGATAGTAGATTTTGAAACTTTTGAAGGTGAGGTTGGGGAAAGTTTAGAGGACAGAGATTTTGAGGACTTTAAAGATGACGATTCAGTGGAATTCACCTTAGGAATGCCCTTTTGTCCTGGTGGAGTTGTCTTTCTATAAGTTCCATCTCTGAAATTAGAGTACTCATAATTGCTAGTGTTAAGCTTAGCAAGATTTGGACGCCTTCGATCTAATTTCCGGGTCCCACCATTTCCGGACCTCAGTTTTGGATTAGCTTCTTGCCACCCTTCATCGGAGCTTATCTCTTGAAAATCTTCAGCTACAACTGTCATCTCATTTTTATTTACACTTTCGAGTTTGGTTTCTTTAGGAAGGACCTTTTCAAGAGTATCCACAACTACGTTTGTTTGTGCTATCAGAGGGGTTTCTTCTGTCTCAACTTCAACTATGCGGTCACTGCCTATTCGTTCGTGTTGCGCCTCATGGGATTTGTCGCTGACCTGTAATACCTGAACGATAAGATAAAAAGTAAACAAATAAGCCAGTCGTCGATAGAGAAAGTTGATTTTTTTTTTCCAAATATCCTATGCTTGCACAAAGAAGTATGAGTACCTTTGAACGTCTTTTTTTCAGAGCATCACCTCCCTTAGCATCCTGATCAGGACTTATGAAGTCAAGAAGGTCGGATACACTGCAAAAGAGGGTAAAAGTTTGGTGTTCTGATAAATAATCACACATTTGAATTCAAAGAATATTTGGGTAATACCATTTTATCTAATACCTAAGGTGGCCTTTGCTTGCGATTGTTGCATCTGGCTTTGGAGTTCCAGTTCTTGCTGCTTCTTGCTGCTCCAACACTTTTGACTCGAAATATTCAAGCCATGCTGCAGCGTCCTGCATAAAGAACAAAGCCTTTCACTACCTTGCTTCCATTACTCGAACATTCTTTTTTCATGGTTAATTAACTGAAATTGCAGTTTTATTTTTGAAAATTTGAAAATTTACAGGAACTTGCCTCCAAGTAGGTGCTGTATTAAAAAAGAAAAAAAAAAGTAGGTGCCGTGTCATATTATGTATGGATTATTCGCAAAACTTATAATGGAGCATTATTTTTCAAAAGATCATCATTGTTTAAAGGAAGAGTTACTCCTATTTGCAATAATCCTATGCGACTAGGGAAAACAAAACAGAAAAAGGCGACTATTTTCCATTTTGATCGCTGGGGGAAAGTTGCAAACTAGAACGATGATAAAATCAATCATATTATGAATCATGATAGTGTAATCTACCTGAGTACGAAGATCTTCCGATCCCAGTTTGGCTTGAAGAATCTGTAATGTAGTTTGTTCATGTTGCACACTGAGAGAATATGCCTCCATCAATGAAAGAGCTATAGCAATGGCATGATAGCTGGCAGCAGTCTGTTAGGTGAACAAAGATGATTTAGTAATGACTATTAACTTTTTTAATATAGATGGATGGAGACAAACAGATAGATAGACCTGTATATGATCTGCCCCAAGTAATCTTTGATTGCATTTGAGGGCTTCATGCAGGTATCTGAGTGCGACATGAACATTTCCCATACCCTCTTCCATCATGGCTACATTTATATAAGTCGCTGCTGTGTTCGGGTGTGAGAGACCGCATGTGAAGTGCAGAAGGAACAACGCACGATTCACATATCTGCGCCAATTTTAATTTTACTAGATCTGATCAAGAAATGCCACAAACTGAACAAGGTAAACAGCACCAATAAAAAATAACTAAAAACCATGAGCTTGTGAACACATTCAACTTACTTCAAAGCCAACTCAATGTGTTGGAGACGATAGTAGAAAACAGAAAGATCTCCATAGCTTTTCATCGTGTCTGGATGGTCGAGGCCAAGTTCTCTCTCATTAATATCCAAAGCCTTCTGCTGATATATCGTTGCCTGAACATAAAGAAAAGTAGGCTTAAATTTGCTCAGTGATACGAACAAAAAGCATTAAATGTAAGTTTACAAAAAATGAGAAAGGGAGCCCCTTAGCCAAAAAAAAAATTAAAATGAAAAGGTCTTACTTGGTTAAAATCTCCAGTGTGATAAAGCACAACGGCTAAAAGACTATAGGCACTGGCGGTCGTTCGATGGTTGGGCCCACAAACAGCTATCATCTTAGCCAATGCCTTCAAAAATCAGATTACCATAATGTTAAATCGACTTAGGCAATTTAAGGACGGGAAATTAGTTAATTCCTTAAAATTTGACTACTATTCAGTTACCTTTGTACCACAATTGACTGCATCTTCTAGCTTTCCTTTATCCAGAGCAATCTTTGATGACTCCAACAAAGTTCGCCCATCTGCAGAAGAGCATCCTACATGCTGCGTACCCATAGTAGCAGATTAATCACTATATTTCGAATGAAAAGTTCCAAATTTAATGAGAGAGAGAGAGACAGACAGACAGAGATGGAGACTTACTTTACAGATAGGGACCAAGCCAATAATATCAGATCTCTTAAAAGGGTATGGGCTTTCCATGTCATAGTCTTTTGGAAGCAACTCCAGTCCAACCTGAATTACACAAGGAAAGAAATGAAAAAGATAAATGAAAAGAAACAGTAGGGCTGTATGGTTCTGTCCTCAGAATTTCTAGTTTTGGGTTTCCTTCTCATTTTCACTGGTTTCAAGAATCAACACTGAAAACAATGAAAATTTTCTGAAATATCCATTGTTTTCGGAAAAATTCTCTATTTCCAATTTACGCAAACTATATACCAAACACATTTTGTTTAAGTTTTAGAACCAGAAAATACGTCTCAGAAACATAACCAATCAAGCCTTTGAGTCTCAATGGAAAGGATTGGTACCTTGTGGCAAAGTCCTCGGAGAATTGAAACCTTCCTCAAGTGTTGAAACTCATTTTTTAGGTTCCAACCGAATCTTTTTGCTAAAAATGTTCGTAGCCACTTCAGTCCAAGGATTTGATCTCCACGCACCTTATCCACATCATCGTCAGCTACATCCCCAAGCAAGAAATTCAAGCATGAGGCTATAGCAGTGGATAAGTCGGCCACATTATCAACTGATGCAATAACAGCTTTAACTACATGCTTCAAAGCTCGAGTAACCATCTCATGAATACAAAGTGACTGAATATGTGGAAGCTTATCCGCAAGTTCAACCTGGTTTCCAAGGAGACCAGAGCAAAATATGATCAATAGAGTATCTAAAACAAGTTTGGAAACATACCAAGAGTGAGGGAGAGAGCCTTTTCTTACCACACGACCCAAAGAACGCATCTGCAGGCCTCTAAGGTGCATGAAGTCGGTCATAGTGCGTCCATCGACCGGGGAAAGTTCAAGCGATGCAAAATCTGTTACCTGAAATAAAATGAGAGTTTTAGCTTGCTATCGGCAAGTGTAGATAAAAATTGTTATTTTAACACTTCAATTATAACTAGCTTTATTACCAGCTTGGGCAAAGCAATATCATCATAGTATACTCCTGCCAACTTCACAAGCTCGTCTACTGACTGTTTCAGAAAAGCAGGAAAAGCATGTCTCTTAGTTACTTAACTATATAAAATAGGAGCGTAAATTTATTACCAAAAGAAAAAAAACACAGGAACAGCAAAAATAAAGGATAGGTGTCAAAAAATAAAATGGTTAAGAGCACATCAACTGGATAATATTGTAAGATTCAATCCGGTACCTTTAGATGAAGATCCGTTCCACTTTCTTTCAAACGCGAAAACAAATCTTCAGAAATAAATTGCTTCAAATCCGAACGACTATTGGCCTCACCATCATTAGCATCCCCCATGCTGTTTTCATCAATTAAACTACCATTTTCTCCATTTTCATTGCTGATAGTTACAGTATCTGACTTCTTCTCTCTTTTCTTCAGCAATTTAAATTCCTTTCCAAGACCTTTAACCTCCACGTCAGCCTTTTTATTCTCCTTAGTGCTTTTGACATCATTGTCGTTAGTTGTTTCTTTCTTTTGTAGATGCTGCACCCAACAAGAACCAAGCTCCCATCTAAAAGACCTCCCATTGGCAACTGGTTTTTCTTCTGACTTCCGCAAGCTCTCTTCAATCACTTTGCGAGTTATGCATCTTGAAGATTCAAGATCATCAAGCTCACAGTGAGCTTCTCTTGAGTCTTCGACACTACACGGCTCGTGAAGCAAGATTCTTAAGCTGTGAAGACAAATTACCCCGCAATTAGTACACAGCAAAAGCCTTGTACAAAAGTGGAGTTGTTTTTCAAACAAAAGAATAATATTGCAGCGATAGAAGTACGATTTATTTAGATTCTTAACCTATTAATGTTGAGAGCATTGGCTCCTCCTTCTGGTTGATCATCAATCTCAATATCTCGAGCCATACATTTTGCCTTCTTAACAGAACCAACAACCTTCACAATCGCAGTATATCCACAATGTCTTACAGCAACAACACCTAGTGAGGACGTATCCTACAAACCCAAAAATCTCTCTTAAAGTTTCTAGATGAGAGAAAGTGGAATTTTTTGCTTAAAAATTTTTTGATATGTAAAAATAGGGGAGAAGTACTTACTCGAATTACTACGCTCTCATCTGCAGTTACCCCTTTAATTACATTTCTTCGAGCAACTTCCTCAGCAAGCACATTCAACGATTCACTCTCAATAATTTTTACACTGGGTTTTGAGCTAGCATCTTCTGTATCTCGGTGTACCGTAACAGACAAGTCCCCAACATAATCCTCATGCAATACTGAGCCTTGTGCCCTGGTGCAAGAATTTATTACTTTCCTGATGGCCGAAACAGCTTTAAAGATTGATACATCGACAAATAGGTTATGGAGCAAAAATGCCTTTCGGTCACGGACTACCCTCTCTTCCTCGGTTTTGCAAGGGAGATTTGCCAATATAGCGAACTCAGTGGCCCAAGGTCTATTATCATGCTCACCATTTCTTCCTTGTCCTCCCCCATTGCCACCCCAGCTTTCATCTTCAGTCGGAAGAGGGAGAAAAATTGATGGAGAATCAGAAGCAGGCGGAGGGACAAGCCAAGTGTTTGCACGGAAACCATATGGGAGGTTACCAAACTAAAAGAAATTAAATAAAGGGAATTAGTCAACACTTCTTTCATACTTGTCACATTTTGAAGGAAATTTGCATCAGAACAAAGAAAATGTCTCACCTTATTGTGTTCCACAAAAGCTTTCATCAAAGACTCATATGCCTGCATATGTTGACAAATTGTTAGAACATTAGAGCATTGCCAAATCGAAGCAAACATGAAGGCAGGGATACCGGAAGAATTTTCTTAACCAATAAAAACAACTTTTCCAGGCAAATTCTCCATCAGTACTTCACTGTGGTGCTTTTGTTTCAATATCAAAATAGTCACACAGAAACATACTTAGGAATTGTTCATTATTTAAGTTAGCTAGTAAAAAGCTATCATTCTGGCAAAATCACCATATGTACGGAATGCAAATAAACAAAGATTGGAAAGCAATGACACCAGCCCCACCCCGCAAGACCACTAGTTCAAGAATACACAGATGTGTGTGCTTACATTGGCAAAAGCTCGGCTGAGCTGCTGCAGAAGATCCACCAGGGAGTGACTTTGAAGCGATTGCTTACCCAAAGTGTAGAATCCTCCCACAGATGCTACCACTTGTACTACCTTCCCATTGCATATCTTAATCTGCACATATTGATAGATACATTTATCCACAACATACCTATTGGGGGATGATGCTAACGGTTTGGGTAAAAGTAAAGAAAAAAAAGATTGCCCAAATTGACCGAACAATCTCCGCAAAATAATGACAGCAAAAAGAGATTACTAGGAAAGCTAAGGATTTCAAGGAGGTTAGATCTAAGAGTGGGGTGGTTCTACGACCTACAAGTTACATGTTTGAATGCTTGTCATCTTATGATTTAGGATCGAAGTAGTGGCCTTCTGTGGATGCCCCTTATCGGCCACCTTAGGTTTGCTTTGGTAACCTAACCTTTAGGATTTTAAACAACTATTCGTTTATTGTGCTTAGGCTTGCATTTTGATCTTAACAGTATCTCTAGGTATACCCCTAAATTTTGTAACTTTTTGTTTATGCATTAAAAATTAAACTTCCAAAAGAAGGATGATTAGTAATTCAAATAGATATTTGGTTGCTGGCAAAAATAATCTCACAACTGGATTAAAACTAATTCAAATGCCAAAGGAAAATTTTAAAAAAGATTAATTTGCTAGCAAAACAGTAAAGAGTTTTCATACACAAGTTTGTTACGAAAATCTCTACACCAGCCATGCATGAAACTATTCCAATTCAAAAGGCTACAATTTTAACTACCGCAGTGAAAAGGCACATTTTTGGGATTCTCACTAAATTCACAAATTATGTGCCAAAAACGTAACTAGAGAGGGAACAAACAAAAAAGGCACCTGCATTTGGAAGTAATCACCATTTTGCCCTTCTCCCCCTTGATTTGTCTCCACCCTCTTCAAATCTGCAATATCAAGATGAAGTGAAAAGATGTTTCTTAGGGTTTGTTTGGTTACTATTTTGAACAGAGATTTTTTACTATTTTGACCTAAATATTCTAGTAGTTTGAAGCATACACCTTTTTCCATTGTAAGCTAGCTTATTTGCAAAACAAGCTGCAATCAAACAAATAGTACGGAAAATTTTGACAGTTAAAGCGAATAAACAGTAACAAAAAATTCAATTTAAACGTTATACAGTCAAATGCAATCTATCTTTTAAACAGAAAATAAAAAAAATCTGAGGTCAAAACTGCCACCAAACAAGCCCTTAAGTAACTAATACTAAAGACTGCAAGACACAGAGAGAGAGAGAGAGAGAGAGAGAGGGAGAGAGACTTACGAAGTATCGGAGGAGTGAGGTGAGAAAACGAGAAGAAGTCGTAGAAGTCGGAGAGCCTCGGCGTCGGGTGAATCGCCGCCATCTCGTACCCCTCCCCCACCACCGGCGCCGGCACGCTGCCGTTGGGAGGAGACGGCGACCGCGGGTGGACGGCTTTGATGGTCTTCTTGGCACGGCCATCTGTTCCGGCGGCGGTTTTGGGCTTGGCGAAGCGCGTGGTGCACGCGACGATGTCCAGGAGCCGGCGCGCGTGGGCCTGAGACTGGGACTCGTCCGTGTATGGCTCTGTATGAATATCGCAGGACACAGGTGTGGTATTTACGTAAATTTGGAATGAGAAACGGTTAAGAATTTAATAAAAAAAAAATGTTAGCTATATTAATAATAATATTTTATTTTATTTTATTAGGACAGGACAAGCATAAAAAATGCCCCACTTAGAATGCATACTCATTTAAAATATATACATGAATAAAAATAATAATTTTATATTGCAAATTAAATAAGCGCTCACAATTTATTGCATCTTACTTTGGATCAAGAAATGCATTTTATATTGAATTAAGTATTAATTAATATTGTTGGGTTGAGTTTAGTTGCATTATTCCTCGCAAAGTTGTAACATCTACTTGTAAAATTTATCTACAAATCTTAGTTACCCTCTTTATGCAAAGAAATTCCAATATATGAGTAGTGTTATCTCTGTATACTATTATAAAAGGCAACCCAATTTTGACAATTGAAAATGCGAAGCCGTGTCATTTTTTTGTCTTCCGAATTTGTTCCTTGTAACTTCACAAAACTACAAAAATAAAATATACAGAAACGAAGTTTCGCTTTTTCCTTTCTTGATGACATTGCCTATTTCAAGTCACCACTTGTCAAACATAGCCCCACGTTGCAATGACCGTCAAAATTCTTGTCTTTCCAGTCAAATTATTTGAACTACGCGTGGTTACATATATATGTATCTGTAGTTATACATATACTTTATTGTAGTTATAAGATCTGTATAGTTTTTATTCAAGAGCCGTAACCTATTTGTAGGCTTGTAGCCTCACCTAGCATTGCCAATCTTTCTATAACAACTTGGCAGATATTTGCAAGGAGTAGCTTCCACTTATTTTTTGATCATTGCCAAAATTTTGCACGCATCGCCTTTTTGTGCTAGTCTTTAATACATAAAGCGAACGTTTGTGAATTTGGGTTCATTTTTTTCTATACCAAAAATGCCCTTTTGCGTTTTATGAATTTCAAATTTGTAATTCCTTTTATAATTGGTTATACATATAGGGACATCAAAGTAAATTTATCTATCCATAAAATCGTTTCAAAAAACAGATCTGTACGTCATTTTACTCATTAGTCTTCAAATTTTGGAATAATAGTTTGAAAGTTTAGGAAAATAAATTAAAAAATTATCCATTTAAGAAAAATAGATTGTAAAATAGGTTTTACAACTATTAGATAAACTAATTTTATTTTGAGAAAATATATTTTAAAATATATTATTGATTATTTACAAATTATTTCTACAAATTTATCTTCGAATTTTCTAGAAATAGTTTAAAAAGTTTAAGAAAATAATTTAAAACCATCACTTTTTTAAATTAGATTGTAGAACATAAAAAAATATGATGTAAACATATTTCACTTGAAGAAAATAGATACAAAACTTATTTTTTAAGTATATTTTTTGAAAAGATGCTTCAAAATTATCTGTTTTAAAGTAGATTTTAAAAGAGATTTAAAGAAATATAGTACATGGATTAATTCGTTTTAAAATTGTTAGGGCTGAAATTTATGTTGTTTTAAATTTTTATTTGAATATAAATATATTGTAAGGCGCAATGCACACGCACTATGTGTTTTACGGAAGCTAGTATTTATAAATAGCAAGTAAAGTGTGCAAAAATCTATTCAACTCAGTTGGGTTGATACGGTAAGATATTTTAGCATATGTTCCAACACTTCATATTCCAGATATTTTCAAATAATTATCATTTATCATTCAATTTGATTTTTCTAATTGACCACTAGCAAATCATTAATAATAACTCTATTTTAATGAATTTAATCCCACGAAAAACACAATATATTTGCGAAAGGACAGAGATTTTATGCATATATATATATATGCAAAAAATTATTACATATATCAATTCATTATTTAACAAGTAGAAAATAGACTATAAAATCCTTATCTTTTGCCAAATTGTGTCTGTATAAAAAGTTTATTTCCGTTAAAATTTGCACATACACTTATATATATGTATCATAAAAAAATAATGTCAGAATAGGACAAAAACTTATTTCGCATTTCATAAAAAATAAATAAAGTACACTTGGGTCAAATTTAGTTATGGGGAATTGCAACATGTAGAATTGAGGCATAATATTGTAATACACGATGTGTCCTATATAACCGTTTCTCTTAGGTGTATACCTTTGAACAAAGTATATACATATATTTGACTAATTCTAAAGGAATCATTCTCCAATTTTCTTGGCATTCCAAGCTTAAAATACAAATACCCGTTTGTTATGAGCATAATATAATATAATTAATCACCTTGTGAGAGGTCCATTAATGTAGGTAAATACTCAATATGTGGTAAGAAAAACTATGGCAAAATCTATTTTTAGCTCGTCATGCAAGCTACTTGAGGCTATCTATTGAAGCTTTTGGATGACAACATTTATGCGCCCGCTCAAAAGGGAAAAAAAAGAACCTTATATAGAACTATTAAACCTGTAAATATGCGTCGTCGCTTAGAATATCATAAAGCCAACTTTAATTATTGTAATTTGCAATTACCCAACTATTTGCATAACTTACATAGCCTATTATATATGACAACAATTATACCACAATATTTTCTTATGCATAGTACTTGGCCTTTTGCCACCCCTACCAAATGCTTTCTTTATAAACATAAAGAGAATTAGAATTTGTAAAGATGCTTTATTCAAATAGCCCACAATCCTTGTCAAAATCTTTTACCAAAAATAGCAATTGGGCAAAAAAAGGAACAGGCTATTTATTAATACTATGCCCAATATATAGCTGTATATAATTAAGTTTCCAATGGTATAATTAACCTACCTTCAACCATCCTCAGCAAACATGGCTTCAATGTAACCACTTCCAACCTATCATTCAACTTGTGCCCTTTCACCTATTAATTAAACCAAATAAAAATTAAATTAAATTGAATGTTTTAAAGGTTAATTACACTAACAATCCCCATAGTTTCCCAAAATTCTATTTGGTCCCCATAACTTCCAAACAAAATTAGTCCCCTTTGAAAAAGGGACATGGCTAGTTCTTATTATGGACTTTAAGTCATATGAAATGGTAAAAACTATGTTCAAGTTACCGATATGTTATTTAATTATGGGTGATGTAGTCTTTTTGTGTTAATTAAAACTATAAAAAGACCAAATATGTCATTTTTCTTTTAACTTTGGGGACCAAATCAATTACTTTTTCACAGTTAAATACTAATTATGAGACCAACTAGAATTTTTCTTGAAACCAAGGGGACACCTAGTGAAATTTACGCACGTTCAAATATCATATGATATGTTGGTCATTCTAACAAGAAGTACAATGTATTGTGGTCCTCAAATACTAACCACAGCATTAAATATAACATCTAACTTGAAAAAATTAATATTAGTTGCATTTTAAAAAAATTACCTCATGAGAGAGGGAATAATTAGTGAGATGGCAAGTTTCCACATTGGCTGCTAGTAGCCTCCTCACATCCAGTATCTTATCAGTTGAGATGCCCTGAAATTCCATTTAATTACATAATATTAACATAAGAATTAATTTCAAAGAACCCCAAAAAAAAAATAAAGTTATAACTCTAGAAAAATTCTATGATTTTTATAATTTGAAAGAAAAAGAAAGTACCTTGAGGACCACTTGTGTTTCGTAGGGTGTAATGACAGTAATATCAAGAACACTAGGCACAACTGCAAATTGAGAAAACAAATATAAACCAAATAATCTTGTACATAATACAAAGAATGATACATACGATTTATTTAAAAGTTACAGTTTTTTTTTTATGTCGAAATAGTAAAAAGCCGATGAGCCAAAAGCAATCCAGATTTTAGGCCACGAAACGGATGAATTCGAACTTCAAAAAAAATCCAACAAGGAATTGGGTTCAAACCTTTCTCTTCCTTCTTCTTCTTATCCGTCTTAGTCTTGTTGCCCTTTGTTTTGCCAGACTTTGGGGCCATTAATCTATTTTCCCTCTTTTGGTTTCCCAAATTTTGAAATCAAATAAGAAAAAAGAGAATGGCAATATGAACACCAACACACAAAAAAATTAGAAAAAGAAAAGAGTGGTAAGAGCAGAGGATAGAGAGAATGAGTAGAGAGAGTGTTTGTGAGATAGAGAATGAAGGGATTGGTGGTGTTAAGAGGAGTGTGGGAAGGAGAAGATAGGATAAGAGGATTTTTGGGTGTTTTTCACCCTTTAGTGGATTTGAGAGAAATCCTGGCCTCTCTTTCTTGCTTGCCTGATTGCCCCTCTCTCTCTCTCTCTCTCTCTCTCTCTGTCTGTTTCTCTCTCTATATGTCTCTATGGGCACGATTCATGTGATGCCCTTTTTAAGTCTTGTGAGCTGCCCATGCACTCTTGAGTCTACGGACTAAATACTTAGCCCCGAACAAAATTATACTTAAATATAATTTAATATTATGTTTATGTTTTTAATACTGACATAACTATTTGCTCCAATGGTTGAATGTTTAAATTAGCTTCTAATTGGTGTTGTGTAAAATTGTTGTTGGTGTGACTAATATCACGCATTCATTGCACTTTTGATCCATTGCATCAATTATATATTTGGTTTGGGGAATTATAAATATAGAAAGAGTTTTTATTTGTAGCCTAATAAAGAATACTGTGAAAAAAAAATAACAAAAAACCAAATCAAATACTACTAATCTTAAGAGGGGAAAGAAGGCTAATGCTCCAATTTTGGTGCAATGCAAATTAAGGGTTGCAAAAATATTATTATAACGATACAATATTTGGATAGTTTTGTAATTGTCTATGCTAAATTCTATTTTTTTGTCTCAAATTTGTGTTCCCATAATTGAAGTGTTAAAGAGATATTATTAGTACATGTATGAACCACTACACAAGTATACGTATTATTTATTCAAATCCGATGATATAAATATATTCATATGTCGATTGATATTGAATATATAATTTAATAATTAAATAATAGAAAATTAAGATTTTAGCCAATGAGGAGAAAAAATATAGAAATTCTTATTTGAAATTTTTTTGATGCGACAGTAATGTGGCATATAAAGAAGTGCGATGGGTTCCTTAAACCAAGAATTGCCATATACATGCTCTCCTATTGTGGAATTTTAATTTGCAATATGAGGCCATAAAAGAAATGTTATTCATGAGCATATGTGTTATTTATTCAAGTTCGATATTATTCATGTATGAACTACTACATAAGTATATGTGTTATTAATTGAGACGGCTAGAAAAAATCGACCACTTTGCCCAAATGAACCGGGAAAAAATGGAATTTGTATAAGTTTAATATTGTTATTTCCAGTTTATCTACATTACATTATTTTGATTTTATTTTGTTTAAGTTGAACATAAACAGTATGTAACATATAAGGGCAACGGGATGAGGCAAGGCTGGGCAGGGGTGGAGGCGGATTTTGCCTTCCCCAATTCCGCCCCGTCCCTTTTTGGGATCGGATTTTGGCTTTCCTATCCCCACCTTAGATGTGTCGGATTTTCATGCGGGTTGTCGCCCTCGTCAATAAATAACCAAATTTAAAAAATTATTTTGCTTTAATTAATATTAATAACTTAAAAATTGTACTTCTAAAAAATAAACAAATAAAATATTCATTCAATTAAAATAATCAACCGGAAATTGGAACTTAGTTTTATTTCAACTACAAATTTAAAAAAAAAACTAATGATTTAGAAACAATTTGTTATGCTTCAAATAATACTCGTAGCATCAAAACACCATAATGAAAACACAATAAAATATTATGTAATTTAAAAAAAAATCATTTATACAGAATGGAACATTGCAATCAAAACAAATCAAATACCCTACATAGATAAATGAGAATATTATTATAATTATCTAAACAGCAGGATGAGTTCCGGGTAAGGATCGAATTTTTTCTATTGAAGTCGGAGCAGATTCGGGTGGGTACCCGTTGGTTGGGATCTCATTGTTTGTAATTAATGTGTTTATGCTACATGCCATGTTGATAATGGATTAAAATAATGAATGCGATTGTGCCACGTGGCATGTTGATAATGCATTAAATTATAGCCGATCATTTTTGTATCATTTGCTGGGGGCCTTATAAGGGTCCGAAATGAATTTAGTCCGTAGTCTTTGGCACTTTAAGACAAACTGATTAATGCTCAATTCAAAATTTTAATTATTCAATTTTGTCACATTCTTTTGTGGCGAAGATGTTTGCTTTGATCAATACCTGATGTGATTCAAAATAAATGTTTTTCAATGCCACATATATATTAACGTGTAACCCATACATTGCACAGATTACATAAAATTTTTAAGTTTTAAATTATTAGTCAAGTTGTCTATAATATTCTTTTATAATTTTTTTTGTCATAATCTTAGTAAATATTTTTTCTTAATTGATTTACTATATGGTAGCAGTATAATTTTTTTTTCCCCTTATTCCATAACAATTTTAAAAAATTACTGTACGTATTTTTTTTTATATATCATGAATTTAATATATAAATTTTGCATAACTAATTTTATATTAATATATTATCATAAAATTTTTATAATATATAAATTTTTACCTGTTAATTGACATTAACATGATAAAGGTATATTATTCCAACTTAAATAATTTTGAAATTCTTTAAAAAAATATATTATTCATCTTTTTATTTTGTCAATTATAGTATATGTTTATTTTTTTTAGAACAATATTTCAATAAGTGAAATTTATTATGATAATATTTTCAAATAGATTAATATAATTTTAATAAATATTATTTTTCAAGAAGTTTTAGTTTGGTGAAATTGTATTATGATAAATTTTATTATTCAAAACTCCTAAGTTTCCGAGATACGTGTCAAATAGTTATGCGTACATTTATCATAAATTAGAAAAGATAGTTGAAATTACAATTTTTACATAATTCTGTAGTATAAATAATTTTTTTTATCTTTTTTTAATATGTAAATTTTTACATATAAAATATTGACATATAAAAATTTCCAACGTAAGTACATTTCATTATTTCAAAATAATAAATTTTATATTTTTTGTCCAATCCATAGTGTCATTTTGACATATTTTTCTTTTAAAAATTTATATGTTTTCAAAACGATTAGGTTTATAAAAACTATATTATAATAATATTTTCAAATAACAAATATAATTTTAATCAGTCCACTTGTTCAATACGCTTAGGTTTGATAAGGTTTTGTTATGACAAATTTTATTTTATAAAAATTTTAAATTAATGGGATGTGTTGGTTAATTATATGAATATTTGCCACAAATAGATAAAAATAGTTGAGTGAATAACTTTTATATAATTTTACAACACAAATAATTTTTATATTTTTCTAAATTATCATTCTTATACTTTTGTTACAATCTATAATGCCAGTTTTTGTGTTTGTGCTATAACTATATGTTTTATATGTATTAAAGATAATTAGGTTTAGAAGAATCTATTACGGTGATATTTTCAAGTATAATAATATAATTTATTAAATTTTATTTTTCAAGAAGTTTAGGTTTGTAATTCTATTATTATAAGTTTGACAAGTTATGATTTTTAATTATATTATTTTTGAAAAAAAAAATATTTTAATTTTGCTTATTCTTTTGTTTTATGATTTTAGTTTTTGTAGATTCATATTATAATAATACTTTTAGGAAAAAAATATTTTTTATTAAGTTAATTTTGATTTTTGTAGAAATCCTATTATGATAATGTTTCTAAAAAATTGTAATAATTATGATAATATTTTCAAGGTTGATGAACTCTGATTTTATGTATGTGTATATGTAAAGATAGTAAAGATATATTTTTTTCCCCTAGATTTTGATTACTAAATTTAAGAAAATATGTATCAAAAAATTTCGCGACCACTTATCAAAATACTACACGTTTGTTAAACAACTATGCAACCACAAATCACAATTAGAATAAAAGTAGCAGAAAACTTAACTTTTTATAGTAATTAACCGAGGTACAGCTGCTTTGCACGTGATTTATAAAAATTTTCCCCCATTCCTTTTTAATTATCACTTAAAAAAATCTATTTCTTTTTAAGTATCTATTTGGAAAATCAATAAATCATTAATTATTTTTTTAAAATTTTATCCTTATTAATTGATTAGAGTGATATGTTTTGAGTGGTAAAGTAAAATATTATTTATTTTCTCTATAATTGAGGCCAATTAATAATTTTCTTAATTCATATACTCTAACTTGAAGTGATAATTAAAAAGGAATGGATGGATTACTATTTAACAAAATATTGCATGCTAACATAAGATCAAAAACTAAAATTATTTCAAATAATTTTTAATAAAAATAGAATTTTTTTAATTTTTATTTATCGAAATTTTAAGAATGCATCGTATACAAATTTTGTGGTACCTCCATAAACTCGTGGCACTAATTTTCACTCTTGAGAATTAACGTGATAGTTAAATATTTTGTTAAGTTTGATAGATATTGAGCAATTGTAAGTTTTAATATTTTCATTTTAAATTGTTTAAATTTTATTTTGTGATAACTATGAATTTAAATCTTTAAAGATTGAATATCATCTCTTAACAAAAAATATGAAAATTAAAATTAATTAATTTATAATTTTGGGTATGATGATTTTTATTACAAAGAAATAAAATAAATAGCAAATTTGGAAGAAAAAGTGTATCAATTATTTCATGGAGTTGGTACTTTTTTTAGAACTAGAAGACATAAACGTATTTTGCACGTATTTCACAAATTTACAATTTTTAATAAAATATTATATGCTAACATAAAGCAAAAATTAAGAAATCATTTCAAATATTTTTTAATAAAAATAAACTCTGTGGACTTACGATATTAATTTGTACTCTTGAAAATTAATATGATATTTAAATATTTTATTAAGAATGAAATATATGTAAGCAATTTTAAATTATAATTCTTTAAGTTTTTATATTTTTATTTTAAATTGCTTAAATTTTATTGTTGTGATAATTATTAATTTAGATATTTAAATATACGATATTATTTCTTAACAAAAATATGTAAGTTGGAATTAATTGGTTTACAATTTTAGGTATGATAACCTTAACTAAAAAAAATAAAATAAATGACAAATTTGGATAAAAAAAAATGTATGAAATACTTTGTGAGATTGTTACTTTTTATATAGTAATTAAATAGTTAGATAAGAGATATATTTTAAACTACTACTGTAATCAGAATTCCTTTATTATTTTCAAAATTTTCACACATTAGGATCCTTAGATATCAATAATATGAAAATTTTAAAAATGTTAAAAAAAAAAAAAAAAGTAAACACGTCCAATAATATTATCATATCATGGCGCTTCTTACTAGTAAAAAATCCTTTGTTCTTGGGGCCAAATATATTACTTATAAGTCAAAATGATTATTATGTAAATCAAATGCCTAATGCCGCGACGTTCCAACATCTTAGGCCTAGCATCAAGGGGGGTTTTTACGACTAACTTATTTTATGTAATGGACATATTAGGGATGTTAAAAACATATAGTTAGGACAATTAGCGATATCATTATCATAAACCTAAGTTGTGACATCAATAGGGAATGATGAGTTTTTATTTACTAATATCGAATTAATTAATATTTGTTTACAAAAAGACTTGGTTATCTTTTGCTCTTGTTCCATCTCATCAAGCCAAAAGGAAAACCAAAATCTATGAGACCAAAATAAGTTGAACAAAGAGATTCAACAATAGTTAATTAACCACCCTTATGGGGGAAAAAAATTAACACCTGTTAATCATGTTTATAATATCTTTATGCAGAGTAAAAAAAAACATGCATTGTGGAAACACTTATCGAAGGAGAAAAGAATAGGCTTATTTATAAGAGAGAACAATGGGAGATAATTTTGCGGCCCTTGCAGAATAATTTAAACTTATTATTTTTAATTTTTTTTAATCAAACCAACCATAAGTGATTTGTAGCGAATGCAAATCAACTTACTTCGGAAGTGGAGAATAATAGGCAAAACGTAGTTTTAGCCGAGACGAACACAAAATAAATAATAAAAATAACCTAATCAATGTCAAAGCTGAAACAGAGGCAACGAGCTTGATAAAGACATTAAAGTAATACGAAGAAAGTACAAAGACATTGTTGTATTAATTTTTCTTTATTGTTGCATAAATAAAAATCAAGGCTCTATTTTATGCAATGATTTACTGTGAAAAAAATGTAACGGAAAGAAAAAAAATTTCATAACAAATTATAAATTTAAATATAATATTTTTTTTCTATCATATCAGTTTTTTCATAGATTTTCATACCAAATGCAACATAATACATGTCATTGTCAAAATGAATTGAAACATAATGTCACAAGTACAAGAGGTACTATAGAGTGCACCCTAATTAATACCCTTTCATTATTTTCGTGCATAGTGTGAGTATATATGGATAGTCTCATTGAAAGCTTGACTAGTGTTTTTTTTTTTTTTTTT
>MKEJ01083600.1:0-10292 GCA_001753735.1 Embelia ribes | reverse complement strand
AGATAGTTGATTTATCTTGATTAATATGGCTGAGAATACTTCTCTAATAATCATCCTTGACTTCCACGCCTATATTTTACACATTCCAGCGAATTCTTTCATTTTTTGAAGGTTCAAGGGGAGGGGGATTCAAGCCTA
Organism: Embelia ribes; assembly: GCA_001753735.1. Taxonomy (NCBI): domain Eukaryota; kingdom Viridiplantae; phylum Streptophyta; class Magnoliopsida; order Ericales; family Primulaceae; genus Embelia; species Embelia ribes. The sequence goes on along the minus strand of MKEJ01083600.1, from coordinate 10,154 downwards.
TGACCTCTTATTTGTGAAGCTAGGTTCTGATCCATTAGGCTACACCTAGTGGGTTAAAATGGATTTTATTAAGATTTCATCCCCAGTTAATTCACTATCTGGATATGGATGCTACTAAGAGCATTCACAATAGCTTTGCCATAGGCATTTTTACTTTCTAAAAGAGAAAGAGAAAGGTGAAAATAAAAATAAATGATGTAAATTTAATTTTTCTATTTTCAGAAAATTTTATATAAATGCAACAGTGACTTTTCCAAATACGAATGTTACGATTAACCATTTTTTTATTAAATAATATTTTTTTCTACCAATTTATAAAATACACACCAACATATTCAAAAAATATATATTTTCAATTTTAATATTTATAAATTATCAAATAAATTGTATAAAAAATTAATTTTAGAAATACTGAAAATTGTTATTACTTTTTATTAGAAAGTTAATGACAAAATCTTGGATGAATGCTCTAAGTTTTAATTGCTTTTGATTTGCTTTCTCTATTTATTACAGTTTAACTGTGCAAGGCTATCGTTTTGTTTGTTTCTTGTGTAACTCGCACTAGTGCTCTTAAAATGTGTCTCTATTCTATATTTTAGGGACTAAAATTATGATAATTCTCGCAACTCCTAAATAGGAGATTTGCTACAGAAATCCCTATAAATTAGGATACTACTATGCATCTGGTGTTTGCATTCTTTATATGACAACCTCTATATTTGAATTTAAGATATGCATCAAAAGTATTTCTAACTCGTATAAAAAGCTAACTATGGGGCGGAAAGAATCTCATATTTATAGCCAATAATTTACACGAGGGATAAGGCAATATTTTAAAATTTTTATCATTAATAATTGAACCGGAAAGAAATTGACACATTGGTCATGTTTTAACTAATGGTTCAATGGGATGTTAATCGGCATTATACCTTTTTGCTATAAATACATTAATATTAGGTGACGAAGTATTACAGAATATATTAAAATAGCTAAATATCTTTAATACAATACCAAATAAATCCATATTAAACGGTTGATGGGGCTCCAAAATAAAGAATCTTACTCAATTGAACAATATGTTTTTTTTAAAATTGAATTTTGGATAAGGTAAAAGACCGAAAGATTTGTTTATTTAAATAGACAAATTCAATGGGAATGGTAGTACCAAAATTGGGTAAGGAGTTTTTAAATCCAGCAGTTCATGTTTACGAGTATTAATAAATTTTAAAAATAATAAAATAATAAAAAAAAACATAGGAAGAAAGATTCCTCGGCTGATGTTATTTTTGGGATGAAATAGCTTTTAAAACAGAATATTCTATTCACGGAAAGGGGAAGAAGGATTGCTGTAAGGAGAGACCCGGAGATAAAAGAAAGAGTAAGGAGTTGATTTTTTAGAAGTAAGATTCATTTTTTTCAATTTTACCCTTATAAATTGATGTGCGTATCTTTTTATATATAATAATTACTAACAAATCAAGCTAAAATTTGAGGTAATCTCAAATTTTTACAGGCACGACCACTTTATATGTTAAGCTAGTCACCGAGTACATACAGTGTGTGTACAATTCGTATAAAATAAAAAATTATTGAGATCACAAATATAAATATAATATAAAATTATGGAATAATAAAATTGATATATGATTTATTTGATAATTTTGATAAGAAGAGTCGACTCGATATCAATTAGATAAAAAGGAAGATCAAAACGAGAACAGCTACCAAAAAAATGGGAGAGAGAGAGAAAGAAGAGTAAGTGGGAGAGAGAGGTGGTCCGATCCCACCAAACGACGCCGCTTCTACTCCGTTCTCCACTCGCGCCTCATTCCTGGACACCGGTAAAAAATAAATTTTTATTTTTTCAATTAGGATAATAATATTTATCAGTACAAGGTTTACTATGATCGTATACATATACGATAGTATCTGCCTGATTTAGCCCTTATCCGAGCTGTTCTTTATATATATATATATATATAAGATTATAGACTTATTGTGAAAGGCCTCAAGTGGACAATGTCAGACAACATAGAGTGAATTTCCATCTGCCCTCGGATATAATTTTCGATATTCTCTCTAGATTGCCTGTCAAAACCCTCATTTGGTTTAAGTCCATTTGCAAAACATGGTATGCTCTGATTGAAAGCCCTAATTTCATCCAAAAACACAAAGAAATGCAATCTAGTATCGAGCTTGAACCTAGTTTCAGTGCTATGCTTGTAACTTCCGATGGCCCGGGTGATACAAACAAGTGTAGGTTATTGCATTTCAGTGAGGCCTCTCGTAAGGCTATCGATTCGGAGTTACCCTATTTATTAAATATGGAATCTTGTGAAGTGGTGGGCATATGTGATGGCTTAGTTTGTGTGGGTTTATCTCTTGATGGTCCCGAACTTATAGTCTGCAAACCAACAACTGGACAGTTTCGGCAACTTCCACCATTAAATTGCAAAGAGGAATGTATGATCTATCTTTTTGGGGTTTAGTTTACATGTCTAGGTTACAAGCTTATTAGGATCATTTATTCTCAGTCATAGAAATATAATCGTCCCATTATACGTACCGAGTCATACAATATGAGTACTGATAGTTGGACGGAAATTGTGGTAAAATTGGGGAAGGGTCGTTCTCTTGGGCCATCAAACTCAAGTTGGTGGGATTATCAGGAACGTGTGGTAATAGATGGGGTTTTCTATTGGAAGACTTACATGGCAACGGTGACCCATATGTTGCTTCTTTCGACATACACAAAGAGTGTTTGATGTAATGAATACCCCATGGGTAGCAGATGCTACGACCTGGCAACTACTGGCCGTGGGGAGAGAACTTGCTGTGATCATGTATCACGGCGAGCAGTGGTTTGACTTGTGGACGTTGAATGAGGACAAGATTTTCACGATGATATGCATGTGTAATTTTAGTGAGGTTCAAGGTTCTCCAGCGAATTGGGGAAATGGTATCGGTGTGGTGGGAAGTACTAGAAAACGAGAGCTCGTTTTGGGAAGTATGGAGGAGGACAACCTGAAGTCATTGTTGTACGATCTGGATAGTCAAGAACTAAAATGTCTTTATAATGTTGACGTTGAGGGGGATATCAATGATACCTATTTGTACACCTTGTCCCTTATTCCAAGTAACTAAGGATGAAACTGCCTAATTTAATTAAGTCTTGCTTTGCTTATCAAAAAGGGAAAGAAGGAGAAAGAAAAAGGTATCCTTTAGTGGGAATTGGGATTCTAATGGTTTACTAGTGGGATCATTTTGTTTCTTTGTTCTTGGGAATCTATGACTACAAGAATGGAGGACATGAATTGATCTTCATTGGACTTCAATTGTTTGTTGATTAAGCTATGTTAGAATGAAGGTCGTTTGTTTACTCTTCCTTTTTCCTGGTATAGTTGCTGGCTCGATATATACTTATTATGCATATGATTGATATGGTTACTAAGTGTTGGCTTGTTGGCGCAATGTTTACGCGAGATGAGTGGGCTTTAACTTTTTGGTCTGTTGTAAAGGATACATATTCTGGAACTTGTTTCGTTGCATGAATCTAATATGTTAGTATACTCAAAAGTTTTTGGGTTTGTATGTTGTTTAGTTGTTTAGAGGGATAGGATGTTGTATCTTTTAAGCAAAGGAATATTGGGAGAGAGCCGGAGAGGGAATATGAATCAAAGATAGCTATTGTATAACACTTTTTTTTTTTTTTTATCAGATACAATGTTCGGCAATCAAGGCTAGATGAGCGGAGGGGTTCAATGAGGAACAAATTGAGTTTTTCCGTGTTTGAAAATGTAGTTGCACAGGGGAGATTATCTGAATGGTTGAAACCTTGATCTAAAGGTCGAGATTGAACAAATTTTGTTGATATAACTCAAAGTTATATTTTTTTTTGCCATGAAGAATACTTTGGGGATATATAGGTTTGCTTGAGTTGTTCCCCTTGATTTAAGTGTTGACGGGCTTTTAGGCAAATTTAGTCTTAACATGAGTAAATATACTCTATTCCTTCTTCATGCTATGCATATACTGTTTCATACCGAATCCTACGCCTCTTTCACAATCAGGTGTGAGCCCAACTTGTGTTGTAATACGCAAGGATCCGTAGAAATCTATCACTGAGTTAGTTTTGCATTTATATTTCAACTAGTGATGAAAATCAAAGTCGCTCTCAATTAAAAGAAAAAAAAGGCAATTGAAACTTGTGAGACGAGCTAAAAGCTCCTAAGTTAATGCTATTGTGAACATGTCTCTTCTTTTTGCTCGAAGCTTAAATTATGTGTTCATTTATCTCGAAGGCTTGTTGCTTCTGTTTGGCATAAAATAGGCACCGTGGTTGTATTTGATTTCTTTTTTAGGCTCATTTACTAGTCCGGCTCCAACGTATGTTGTGTTAGTTTACATTTTTAATTGAGAAAGCAGCTAAAGTTGTCCTAGCCTTTCTTTGTATTTTAGAAAGCAGAAAAACCTAGAGAGAGAAACCAATGAGATAATTTTTTGAGCCAAATTTATGAAAATGAAAATTGAAATTACAGAGAGTTTTTTTTTTTTTTTTTTTTAAGAAAGACCTCCGGATGCTATAAGAGCATTTTCTCATTTGATTTCTCATTTCAAAATTGAAAAAGGCAAAATATATCACATCAATTTTTTTATATTTTTCAGTTTTTAGAAAGCTCTTCATAAACACTACAATATATTTCTCAATGGAAAAATTACTATCTACAATTTCTCTATTAAAAAATATTTTTCACAAAAATTTGAAATTTCAGTTAAGATTTGGAAAAAATATTTTTATATTTTATTATATGATGATAATTATTATATTTATTTTTACAAATTTTATAAAAAGATTGGTATGAGTAATTTTGAAAATGTGTAAAATTGAATTTATAAAGAGTGGGACTTTTAAATTAAACAAGGAAGACCAGCGGTGAGAGCATTCACACTCATCTTTTTCGTTTAATTTATACATTTCACTTTCCTTATACTAGAAATTCAGATTTTGAAAATCACTCACACCAATTTATTTAAAATTTTTGATAAAAACCTACTTGGATAATTATATATATTATAATAAAATATGGATAAATAATTTTCTTAATTTTAATCAATTTTTTTTAAAAAAATTAAAAATAAATTTGTAATAGAGAAATGATGAACAGTAAATTCCCATTTTTGGAAAATTTTTAATAACTCAGGAAAGTAAAAAGAATAATATAGAATTTATTTTTTACTTATTTAATTTTGGAAATAAAAAATAAATGAAGGAAATCTATTTTATATCTTATAATATAATAAAAAGTGGTGGAATACTCTCCTGCTATTAGGCCTGTTTGGGAATGCTGCTAATTTTTAAAATCCTCATTTTAAAGTTACTTTTAAAAATTAATTATAAAAATAGGTATAATTATAATATTTAGTAAATAAATTTTAAAAGTTATTTTGATAAGTAGTATAGTATTTAGCAAAATAATATATTTTATTATAAAAAAGACAAAGATAATTATGTACGAAAAATATAATAAATATAATTGAAATTATTATATTGATTAATAAAAAGTAATAATATAAAATTTACCAAACAACAATTAAAATTTCCAAGTAAAAATCCATCCACCTCAAACCCCATGAATGAGGATGTTATCCCTTTGGGTACATGAATGAGGGGTTTTTCATTGACAGGAAAAAATGGCAATGGTGGCAGAGTTAAAAAACCCATCCACCTTAAATCCAAAGTTCTTAATTCTTCTGACTTAGACAACACTAATTCTTATTAAAGTTGTAAATCTTATTTTCTAAAAATTTATTTCTATTACAAAATAAAAATTCATTATTTTCAATTTTTTTTAAATTAATTTTCTACACAATTAATTTGATAATATATAAATATAAAAATTTTAAAAATATTTTTTGAATAGATTAGTGCATGTATTATATAGTGGCAAAAAAAATTAATTTTTAATAAAGAAAATATGAATAGTAAGTTATTTTTCTAAAGAAATTTCTGAAAATAGAGAAATTAAATTTGACATATTTCTTATTTAGTTATCATTTTACTTTCTCAAGAGAAAAAGGGAAAGAGAAAGAGAAAGGGGTTGAGAAATGCTCATGTGAATGCTCTGAATGAGGGGTTTTTCAATTACAGGTAAAAATGGCGATGGTGATAGAGTTAAAACCCGTCCACCTCAAATCCCAGGTTCTTAATTCTTCTCAGTTACATTACTTACACATCTATATATATATATACATATTTAGTTGTACCGTGGAATAAGAATAAGAATAAGAAACAAGATGTCTGCTAGGATTAGGAATGCTACTGTATTAAACCCTAGTTTTCACTTTCCCCAAGATTTGATCATCGAAATCCTGTTGAGACTACCCGTTAAATCCCTCTTGCGATTCGCCACCGTGTGTAAAACATGGCGCGCTCTAATCAAAAGCCCCGAATTCGTTTGCAAGCACATGAAACAGTCCACACAAAACCCTTATCTCAATTCCAAAACTCTGTTAGTAGTTAGTAGCAATTGCGAAACCCGTGAAATCACCATGTCGCTGCACTCCGAGAACATGGCTGCGAGTGCACCTGTTGGTCTCGATTTTCCCTTTCTGGGTGAAAGGGATTATCTCGAGATTGTGGGTGTTTGTAACGGTTTGGTTTGCGTTAGTTTTTCTGAGTTTGAACTCGACCTTGTTATTTGCAACCCGTCAACTGGGCGGTTTAGTAGAATCCCGAATTGGGAATCTTGGGATGCTGAGTGCTTGCTTAATGGAGAAGCTGCTTTTGGGTTCGCTTTCGATCCTTATTCTGATGATCATAAGTTGATAAACCTAGTGCGTTATATTGATGAAGAAAATGAATTTAGAGAAAAGGCGATGGCTTACACCATGGGCACCGGTAGTTGGAGGGAGATTGACATTGCGCAACCTATTGATGACGAGCTTAGGTTGCGTGAGTATTCCGCATTTGCTATGATTGATGGTGTATTGTATTGGGAGTGTTACAAATTCCCGTTATTCGATGCGGTCATTTTGTCTTTTGATATGAGTGATGAGTCGTTTGGGGTGTTATCAGCTCCATATGGTTTGGATGGGTTGTGGAAGGATCTTTATTGGAAGGCCGTTCAACTAAAGGAAGAACTTGCTATTTTTCTATTTCCTAACGAAAGAAGCTTTTTTGTTTGGACATTGAATGCGAATTCTGTAGATTGGAGTTTGAAATTCGCTCTTGGATGGGTGCCTGTAATTGCAAGACCTTTTGAGGAAATTGGTGTTATTAAGTTTGCAGGACGTGGGGAAAATGGTGATGTTATCTATGAAGACCGTACATCTGGTGATGTTAAGCTATTTTCATATGACCTTTCGAGTGGAGAGGTAAAGAGGCTTCCTTTTGGTCAGATCGGGTATTATTACCAAGTTAATGGGTACACAGAGTCCCTACTTGCAGTCAAGAAAAACGATTAAGTCCGACAAACCATATGAAGAGATGGGGTTTGCAGAAGCGACGGATGGGAAAGTATGTGGTTTTAGTTTCAAAATACGTTTTTGTCTTTGATTGATAAGTTATTTTGTCTTGATTATTGTGCCAGAACAATAGTTTACTGCAGGCTAAGTCTATGAAAGCTTATGAAGTCGTCTTGTTTGTTTAAGTAGCACTCTATGCGTAAGTTGTAGTTATATAAAGTGTGTTATGTATGAGCTCATCTTGATTATGGCTGAAAATAGTTTGTTTGTATTGGTGCAACTGATATGCTGCCATTTTGTTGACTAAGCCCGCTCTCGAGTGTGTATAAGTGCAAGCTAATTGCAATATCTGGGATCTTTTTTTTCGATTTACATAATTTTGGTCGTGTGCGCTTGTGTAAGCCCTCTGCCACCTTATATCATATGGTTTCATAGTGCTGATGTTGAAAAGAAAAAAGTGTTTCAAGGAATAAACATGCTTATGTTGGTTCTGGTTATCTGGCATTTGCGATGAGCCTTTAGAAGTTGTCATGTATTAAGCCCTTGCTGTTCCAAAATGTGTGGGATGGTTAGCCAGGCGTGTAACAAGTCTATGTTGTTCATGAATAAATGTCAAATCAGTTCATTTAGTACTGGTTGGACTTGTCCATTAATAGAGGAGCCGAGTATGAACAGAAAAGAAAAGGGCCTACCGAAGCGAGTTGAGTCTGAATATTTATCCATTTCGTTCATTAAACATGGTCATCTTTTGGAGCTGTCCATGATAGCTAAATCGTTCTCACGTATAGATTTTTATGGTTTTAGGGTCCCTCCATCTTCACCAGTTTGTGATTTACCTTTTTCCTGGATTTTTCTTTGTACATCTATATCATCACATTTAGGGCATTCCCACCGGTTTTTCTATAACTATACTCATTTAACCCCTAAATTTAACCCTCTACCCTATAATAGATAAAAGATTTAGATTTTATTTCCATCAGATTATTTATCCTAGATGTAAAATATTTAAAATAACACATCTAATATAACATAACACAAATATATTACATCTACATTCATTCATGAATTAATCAATCCTTGTCATTATTATTTTAATAATTATTTTTAGGATTAAAGAAAAATAGTGCTCCACTTGAACGAGGGGAGCCCTGTAACTAAATTCCTTAAGTTAGAAGAAGAGAATAGTGTTAATAGTTATTGGTGGTAACCTTATTCTCTCTAAATATTTAAATTTTAGGATTTAGAACCAATTTAGAAATTCCGGAGGGAATGCCCTAATTTGCACCGCATAATTTGAGATCCTACGATTGACAATTAAGCGTAGCCAGCATCCAAGTATTCATAAGGCAGCCTCTCCGAATCCCATTGCGATAATGCACTTGAAAAAGAATTGGTTTACTAGTTGGATTAAAGTTTATAAATGCTATTTTTGTTAGATTAATTTTGCTATAACTTATTTTTCCACTGGTCTAATAATTTATTACAAAATATACCATTAGTCTTATAGTTAATTACATGAGTTACTACTTATAAAGTCATGGGCTTATATTACAACTCTTGCAATTCACTACTATTTGTTAATTGCATAAATTATTTTCCATATTAATATGCCAATTAGTGATTAATAAAATAATTCTTATGTTACATCTTTAGGTTGGTAAACACTAAGTTAAAGAGTCCAATGGTCATAAATGGTGAATTACAAGCCTTTCACATCCTACCATGATATACGGTAGAGATTAAACTTTAACTCTGATAGACGGTTGAGATTAAAGGTGATTGTGGGATTTGAGTTCTCGCTATCCCTGTATAAAGTACACAAACTCCATTATTTTGTGTAATACATAAAATTGTCTAAGTGTAGAAAGATAGCAAGCGAGAGAAATTTATTTCTCCAACAAGTTGTGTCTTATCACATACTTGTCTTCATGTTCCAGTTTTAGACCATGCTTTCCGCTAATTATTACGCATGTTTAAAGCGCATTTTGTAATAAAATATATTTTTTCTAGTGAATATCATGAAGATTAAAGTCCGTTAGCTATGTAATTTGTGTATATTTAATATAGTTAAAAACATCATATTATTTGATAACAACTAACGATTTTACTCGTCAGTTTTTAACATCTATACAACTCGCAACTATGTATGCACATTTGTCAATTTTTTCAAATCATGTTACATTTTGAAAACTTTGAGTCTGTCACTGCTGCAACAGAACTACGAGGACGAAATAGAGTTTCGGTTGAAACTGTTGGGGCCATTTCTGTAATTAATCTTAATTCAAATGACTCTCAGAGAAAAGTGAGTCGGGTTGACCCCGACCCAATAAACGCCATAAATTGACTACAAAATTAGGGTTTGTACGACAACAGAAAGCCTATGCATAAATCTGCTCGCATATATACTTACATATATATATATTGCGCTCGATTTGTTGTTTAGAGGTAAATTTAGTCCCTGGATTTTCATATTTTAAATCGTCGTGTGTTTTATGAGATGCTCATAACAGTAGTGTTCTTTAGAAATTACGTAAGTTAGTCTTGGAATTCAATTCATATGATGTGTAGTGATTATTTTTGTTTCTATGTAACATATTGGCCCAATTTTATGGTTTTATTGGTTTTTACAATAACAAAAAGCATATACATAAATCTGCTCGCATACATTGTACATAGGGCTTGTTTGGTTG
>MKEJ01083593.1:70000-80390 GCA_001753735.1 Embelia ribes | reverse complement strand
ATTTATTGATAATCCAATTTTGTCCTTGCTCTATTAGTATATATATATATATGCTACCGACCGAGTCACACGTATTACGTGTACTTATCTGCAATCCGTTGCTTAAGACTGTTTGGTCCGGTAAACAACATTAAATTTGAAGTTAGTTTCACTAGACATTAGAACCAATGCTTTCAACCAATTTGTGCGGGAGTGCTCGCAAATATAGTTCAACTAATTTGAAATTTCCAACCCACATCATCAACGAATCAAACTATATTCGTTTCCGTCTATTTCTTCAACGATTATTGTTTAAAAAAATGACCTTTAAAATAAATTCTAAAACAAATCATAATGACTTGTACTGATACACACCGTGAAGCATATACATAGAATTACTTAGAATCTATCCTAACGTGCTCTAAACTTACGGTAAACTAGCTACTTGCCTAACGTAGCTTGTCTCCTTAAAGGAGCGTGCCCTGTACCTACTATTCAAGTCTTGGAGGAAGGGCCGCTACTAGAAGATAGGGGTTCAACCCCGGCAAAGTCCTTAGCAAAGGCCGACGTCCCATCAGGCAACCTCCTCTTGTTTGATTCGGTACACGAGTAAGTACCCGTAAATCGTAGAGAAGACAGAGCGGGGAAAGCTGCCTTATGTAGTTACCTGCTCTTTCATCGAGATTAGCTAATTACGGTATAGGAAGATCTAATAGAATCTGGTTCGAGGAGCCTAGCCTTCTTTGCTATTAGTTTCAATATCTGCTGCTTTTGTGCCAACCCTCTAAGGAAGAACTCTGGGGAAGGCAGGAACTTCCGGATTTACTGATTTAGGAGTTTTTCCCGCACCGATTTTACTTATTTAGAAAGCTAGAACGGAGAGGGAACACCCGGTTAAATATGGTTTGCTGGTACAGAATCCGTTGCTATTGGACTTGGCAAGTAAGCCCAGAAGGAAGAAGTCGTAGCTGCTACCGCTCCATGGGCTTCTTCTTCTTCTTAGTCTGCTCAAAAGGAAAGCCAGTAACTCGAGAGTAGAAAGAAATAGAATAGAGTATGACAGAACCAGTAGCTTTGAGCTTGAACGTGTTTCAGCTCTTGTTCTTGTGAACGACCCAGCTGCTATTGAATCAGCGTAAGGAGATGTCGATGAGGGTACAATAGAGAAAAGAATTCGCTTTGGTTCAGAGCTTGAATCAGAATATCCTTCAGTCACCCCAGGTGAGGGGTTCGGCTAAGCCGGAAAGATAGATCGAGTTTAGCCTCTTGATTTACACTTTAGAACTGAAAGAAGCCGGTAGCAAAGGAAGTGGCAGCAGTGCTTTATATAACAGCTTTTAGGTCTAGAGATTCATCCCCTAGTCTGTGAGGAAAAGGAGCTATTGGAGAAAGAGAAGTAGGGGAGGAGACCCAGCAACAAAGCCCCCGGCAAAAAAAAGTAAAGGCCTACCCTGGCGATAAAGAAGAAAGATCAGGCTCAAGGCCCATCTCTTTAATATAGGTAAACCCAAGCCAAGAGAGAAAGGATTCGCCATCCGCTCTTAGGTCTTCGTTGATCACTTCTGCTTAATTAAAGGACTTCTCTTTCTCGCTTTCTAGGTTTCGGAATAGAAAAGCAGTTCTTGTGAACGACTCCGATGCTATTGCTATTTAAGAAGAAGACGTTGGAGGAATAAGCGATGCTGCTAAGATCCCCAGATCGACTTAGTTGTCTTGTTTGCTGGCCTTTGACTAAGGAAGGGAGGAGTTACTTACTTACCGCAAGGAAAGAACGAAAGAGTCACTGACCGACCAAAGAGATGCACGCATGACAAGAGAAGGGGGTGACTAACCGACAAGAGGCAGGATTTAGTGAGGTGAGACCTATCGGGGAGAAGGCAAGATAGACTGACTGACCCACAATAGCTATTCCTATCTCATACCGTTACTACCTTGGCCTGTCCCTTTAAGGCAAGAAAGACTAGAGGGGCAGATGTTACTATACTAAAAAAGAATGCCGTTTTGAGCACCTTTATCACATACCTAGACCCAGAAGAGAGCCCCAGCTCACGTTTTCACTAAAAAAAGAAAGCCATTGCGAGCCTTTTCCTCATGGAAGGGCTAGACCAACCAAGAGATCGTATGAGATGAAGGGGAGAGAGAACTACTATTGAAAGAACGCGAATCGCTACTCCTCATGAATAGAATCTTCTACTCAAACAGAATCCACAGCAATCGATGAACTGAGCCTAAGCCCGCCTGCTGCTGCTGATGAAAGTTCTCCAACATTCTGGGAGTTGATCTTAATTTTCTTCCAACTGTTTGCTCTCTTTAATTCTACCCACCAGCGTATACACTACACCTGCTTCTAGGCTTGCCTTCTCGAATTGTCTAGCTGTGAGAAAGTAATTTTCCTTGCTGTCCTTATGATTTATGGTTGGCTCATCCGGATGCAAAGTGAGTCTTTTTCCATCCCTCTTGTAGGTGTAGGTCTTGTTTTTTGTTAAATGAGTCATGTCATGATCATATAACCATGGTCTTCCAAGTCAAATATGGCATGCATCCATAGGGACAAGATCACACCAAGCTTCATCATCCTATTTATCTCCCAATAAAAATTGCACCAAACAACGAGTAGTAAGCGGAAAAACATTACCTCTTCGGAACCAAGCAACTTTGTATGGATGCGGATGCTTCTCTGTGGGAAGCTTGAGTTTTTCAACAGCTTCTTTGGAGACAATATTTTCACAGCTCCCCCCATCTAATATCACATCACAGACCTTGCCAGCGCATGTAACACGTGTTCGAAAAAGATTTCGACGTCGCTAATCCTCAGTATTACTCAAATTAGCTGCTGTTAAAATTCTTCTAACCACCAAACTCTCTCCACAAGCTGGTAGCACATCAATTTCCTCCTCTTCATCACCATAATCATCGAATACCGGATTATTCTATTCGTCTCTTCTTCTACCTCCTCACCTTCAGCTAAGTGAACTCTTCTTTCTGGACATGAATAAGATGAATGGCTTCTCTCTCCACAACTATAACAACGGAGAGTCTAGTTGCTGCCATTACTTTAGGCCCAATTCTAGCAACTTCCTTCCCTTTCTCCGATCATAAAGCCCCCTGATCCCTTTTTTTGGAATACGGGATACCGCCGTACCTCTTCCTATACATTCGTCCACGTACAGAACAATTCTCCTTTTGTTTGGAGGTACGATAGGAGGGCACGGTTAAGCAGGTAAGCGAAGGCTCTATCGCTCTGTGGTCTTGTGTAAAGCCTTTCCGCCCATTATTGATCTTCATTCTAAGTGAGCAGGTCGAAAGCTGTTGAGGTGATAGCAAAAGTAAGCAGGGAAGCAGAAGCAAGAGGTCTTCCCATTTTTTTTTAATAAAGCTTTTCAGTAGCATTTCATTGGTCTCTAAGGCAAAGTCTCGCTTAATCGTTCATCGATCTTTTCTTCTTTCTTCAACTGGTCATATCTGATCTGTAGCTGGTAGCGACATGAGGAAAAGGTCCTCCATGGTCTTTGACAGAGGTATACATGCAACAACCTCCTGGATTTGTTGATCCTTCTAAGCCTACTTATCTTTGTCGCTTTCATAAGGCCATTGTTGGTCTTCGTCAAGCACAATTGGCATGGTTTCAACGGTTCAGTACCTATCTTCTCCAAAGTGGTTTTCGTCAGAGTGTTGCAGATACCTCCATCTTTCTTCACCATTCCTCTACTGGCTGTATCGTTCTTTTGTTTTATGTTGACGAAATCATCTTAACTGGTGACAACGGATCTCTTCTCACTCAATTTATTCACCGTCTCAATAAAGATTTTGCCATGAAGGACTTGGGTGATCTCACTGACTTCCTTGGCATTGAAGCTCAGCGTGACTCCTCTGGCCTTCTTCCTGTCACAAACCAAATATGCTTTAGATTGACTCCGCCGGACCAACATGCTTGGTTGCAAACCTTGTGCCACACCAATTGCTTCGATTGTGAAACTTTCTGCTTTGGATGGTACACCTCTCTCTGATCCTCAAGCCTTCCATCTTACTTCGGACCACAAGAAGACAGCTACAACAAGAATACGAACAGAAGCAGCTACCCTAAGGGCATACCTTACTCTAGTCCGGTCAGGAATAGGCGGCATCGAAAGATGAACTCCTTATCAAGCAACGAAAGGCAGAAAGCTTCCTAGGACAACAAAGAAGAAAAACAACATTGGTTGGCATAGTTCGAAGCCATGCATCCAATCCCTAGGAATAATAGGTCTACACTTTGGCTTGCTTTAGAGATTCTATAAAGACGATCTTCGCTCTTCGACACCGGAGTCTAAAGCTCTTCATGCCATATACCGGGAAGATATATCTTGGGTTAATCAAGGGTTCGAAGCTAGATGGGAGGCAACAAACCCTATCCCTCCTTCTTGTTATCAGCAAGCTGTTGCTAGAGCGAAAACCCGAAGCTAACCGAAACCAAACTACCTCACTCAGAGCGAGGATGATAATAAGTTCAGTCTCCGAGTTGATGAAGGGGCTCTGAGCTAGTATTTGTTGCAGACATTGTTACAAAGCCAGGACTCTCCCTTTACTTCTTACTAAAATCCCGACTATCTCCCGACCCTACTAGGAGGGAATGAAGCAAGGACTGTAGCTTCTGAGCTAGATGCAGTTGTTCTTGCTAGAGCGTAGGCTTCGCGAGGGACCATAGGATAGGGCTAGCGGTGCTGCTCCGTATTAGGTAGGGCTAAGTAGGGCTGAGTTCGTTTTGCTCAAGACGGCCGTCTTAGTTACGTGGAGGCTATCCCTGCTTCAATCAGCTAGAAAAGCGGAAGAGAAGAAGGATACTTAAATACTAAGAGAGGTCGAAAAGACTAGTTGAGTGGTGGGTCTATACAGAAGTACGCCAACCGAACGGCTTTCTAACGAGGAAGAGAATGGGAGTGGGACACGGCTAAATAGGCAGGCTTTTTGGGTGAAGGGACAATAAGGTCTTAGGGCATTTGGTATAGTGCGCCAACACGGATCCTTTTTTTCCCTGTGCTTGCTAACTAGGTATAGAACGCGACGAGTGCACAGCACAAGAAGGCATTAGGGCGAGACAAGGGCTAGAGCAGCTATAGCGATGGAGGTTGGTATGCGGGAGGGAAAGGGGAAGCTCTATACTTTGATTACAAAAAAAAGAGTCTAAAACTAGAATGTCATTCCAGGAATCTAAAACATGCCTTTCTCCAAGAAAAAAGAGAACCTTCGCTCGGACACCCTCCTAGGGAATCCTACGCTACGTTATGCTTCTTTAGTCAGTTCTTTTTTTAGCTTTCATACTTACAGAACTTCATTAGTCTTCTTTCACGGGACCAAAGCGCAAAGGCCGTAGTTAGACTAAATAGAAATAGTAAATCTCGTAAGTACTATTCGAAATCAGAGCTTTAATACTTTCCGTCATAGTCTTTGCCGAGCTTCTTTCATCCAGTACTTAGCCTCAGTTTTTACTCTTCTTTCTTTCCCTACGAAAGAGGATAGGGGGAAGTCCTGTTTAGGCTTTAAAGAAGGGCTTAAGGGTTGGTTTAAAGAGAATAAGGGAAAAGAAAAAGCTTTCTATTTCACGACTCTCCTTTGGCGCAGGGTTTAGGCAATAGACGGATCATCGATAAAATTCAAATGAAGTTGCTCACAGATACGATAGCCATTCGAAGTTCAAATATCCCTCAAATAGGTAAGCTTCAGGAAGGAAGGCCCGTTCTTTCGGGTCATTCAAGAGAAGAGAAAGAAATTCCTAGCTCCGTGGGGATCCTTAGAAAAGCGAACACGGCTTAGGCATCATCAGTATCGTTAACCATTAGTGGAGAAGCCATTCCTCCTTCAAGCTGAAGTCTGCCTCTGTCTTCGTTCTGCGGGAAGAAGGCAGTCAAGATAGGATTCTCAAAGGTTGCCCGAGTCTAGTTATATTGATTCAAAGCTAGGACGGGATTAGTGGCATCCGAAGATCCGTCTTTCTCCTCCGCTTAAATAAAAGCTATCGTACTAAAGGGAAAAGAAATGTTCTAAGTCAAGCTTCTCGGTCCTATAATCTCTCAGAGGCATCAGCACTAGCTTAGTTAGTTTACTCTTTCTTTCTTCTTTGGTATGTCTTCCCTTCCTTCTTTCTTCTTTTGCATTCGCTGCTGAGGAATCCATTGCAAGAGCTCTTCTTCCTGATTCCCCCAAACTTCTTTTCTTAGAGAGGCGGCCCTTCACCTTAAGGCCCGGTTCCAGTAAACATAGATAGCGGGGCATGTCATGGAAAGAAGTCTTTATCGACGCAATACAAAGCAGTGAAAGAGAATTGCCCTTACTTTCTTTGGCTTTTCACTCCTGGCTAATAGTCGTCACTCTCCTTCTATTGCTTACTCTGATCTCTAATCCATTCCCGGGAGCCAGATGCGATGACTTAGAAGGCATAGCACCCGCACCAGCAGACAAATGAGAATAGCGGAGATCTCAATCTCAGGAATCGAACCATCGCCAATCGAGTGCCACTATGGCTAGGATTGAGGCCTCGAACTCACATCGAGGTAGGAGAAGGGCTCTACATTGACCTTTCCAGCTCTAGCTCACAAGGGGAATAGAAGAGAGCTTTGCCTGCTTCGAAGACTATCTCGACATCATCAATAGGCTCTGGCCTTCCGCTGGCAAGGGTTAAGGTGACAAGGTTCGCAGCCTTGCTTCCTCGATACCCAGGAGGGGACTACTCACTCGGTATACAGACCACAGAATAACCCAAGAAAGATAGACTGGGAAGAAAGACCTACCCGGAAAGCGAGACTACCTATTCGACGAGAAGGTGCAAGCAGCATCACCAACAAGAAATGCTAGTGAAAGAAGAAGCACAGGAAGCTATTAGTCTCTCGCTTGGGTCACCATCCTACCCTATGAGATGGATACACTTTTTGCCTACCTTGGGGTTAACTCCATGTCTCGATATCATCCAACTACTAGAACCACTAAAACAACTCATCTTGCGTCTTTCCATTTTTAGAGTGAAAAACATAGAATTATGCGCATCAAATCGAAACTGCATCTCTGCAAATCACCATCCAGGACTATAGAGAGGCGAGGGTCTCCTTTGAATTGGACATATCTTACTCTATTCCTCGGAAGGAGGTATGGAAAGCAGGAAACCTTTAGAGAGAAAGGGAAGACACCGAAGAAAGGAAGGAATTAGAACAAGATTGGTTGATCGAAAGGAAAGAACAAGATCCAAAGTACGATCTCGAGCTACTAAAGCAGGTTTAGAAGGGTCCACAAAGCCAAGAAAGAAAACTCCTAGCTCAGAGAGCACAAATCCTTGATCAACTAGCCTAGCAAACAACTCGGAAATCAATAGCATCGCTAACAAGAGGATGTGGCCAATTATCAGTTGGCTTGGAGCAAAGAGAGAGGGAAACTGATGATTTGACGGAGATGAGCATTTAGGGCTACAAGACCACACCTACGATGTCTTCTAATGGTGGGACATTAACAAGACCTTAAACAGGGCTTACGGTAGAAGAAAGATTGGAAAGAAGAACGAATTAGATAACAAGTCCAGCAGCTACTGCCTCTTTTTCCAGACTGGCGATAGGATAGGCTGATAATCGGTGAACAACCTAATTACGAAAGAGAGACTGTTGATTAGCCTATAATCAAGAGGTCCATTGGACGATCGAAAGGAAGTTGCACAAGAGCATGTCATTCGTCGAAGAAGTGCATCCGGTAGACAAAAGGGCGGGGGCTCGCTCTAGCTTAGGGGCTCAATTCGGATTCGGAGAAAGGGGCTAACCCACCCTTAAGATAAGCTGGATCCTCTGTAGTTGGATCGGCTAGAGTAGGTCTCAACTCTGCTACTGATACGGAACTAGCTAAGGGGAAACGTCCAAAAGAAGTTAGCCAAGATGCAGTTTGGGAAGATGTCGATCGGGAAAAGCGGTCTCCTCAAGGAAATTCCCGTAGCGGCGAAGCCTACTAGTAGCAGCCCGGCCACGTATCAAGATGGAATGTCCCAAGTGAGTCGTAACAATACCAGCACGTGGTAGTCTGAATCAACTACTCCTCTTTGCTCTCCCTGACCAGGGGCCCCTCATCAAAGGAACTACTCATCTCTCGATTCCTTTGTTTTCCCATCTTTCTTCCTTTGAGAGACCGGACAATGGAACTCTCAAATCTCACAGCAATCGTCATATACGCAATTAAATGATCCGTCAGCGCACACCACGGCCCTTGCCTCATCTACTTCATCTGCGGCGGATGAAGCTTAAAGCCAAAGCCAAGGGGCCCTACACTTAACAAGGGAGCCACTCTGCCAGAGCTTCACTCTAGGCCTCTCACGTCGGTAGCTATCCGTAGATCACTATTGGACGGTCTTAATCTTTCTCCGAATCAGACTCTTCTTTCTATCTTGTTGCGGGGAAGTTCAGTCATATAGAAGGTCTAATCACGAGCAGCTCCAATCCCAGCCTGCCTAGGCATCGAAGAAAACATATCCATATCCCATGTTATCGCACCCGAAACCATGCTAGCTCATGTTGTTGGTATATCACCTTCAACCGCAGGATCAAAGCTTCAATCTCTGTCTCGTCCCAGGCTAGCAGGCATGTAACCTTCAAAAGAAGCAATTGAGGATGGAAGCAATCGACCCTCAAGTGGGACTAATGGACCTCTCCCAGCAACAGCCTTCGATGGTGTTCCTCCGCAAAGCCGTTATTCCACTGCAAGTCAAGATTTGCCTTTTGATCGTAATCGGGATTCGACCAAGTCAACTGCCTTTCCTGAAGCAGATGCCTGAAAAGTGGGGATCGAAGCCTAAATCAAGGGATCTAAGCAGCTACAAGGAAGGAGTCGGAGGTTTCCTCACTCGCCCATAGGGAGAGTCAGAAGTTGCACGCCTATCAAAGGTATCGTTCCTCACCTCAAAACGAAAGTTGAACGATCGCTTACAAAGAAATTCCTTTTCATCCTAGTAGCTCACTCGTTGATGGTTTCTCTTGGCACCCCCGTTGAGCAGTGGCCCTTCCACTCGGCACCTCACCTAAGGATCATTCATTAAGATCAGGCGCTGTAAAGCCCTCTACGGGTCAATTTAATGCTCAAAGGAAAGGAACTCTCGGGACTCAAGTCAAGGAATGAAAGATTTTGGTGAAGGTACTGTAATCTCGGTCAAAGAAATGCTTATAAGAAGAAGTCTTCCACGCCCTGGCATTCTAATAGAACTCAAAGAGGGCAGGTGACGGCAGTAAGCTTTAGTGCTCCATAGTGGAATAGGCGGGAGTGGAAACCTCTTCTATCTAGGCCGGGTTTGTTGGAATTTAGGCTGGATGTGTCTGTGCTTGATCAAGAGGAGCAGGTGGAAAGGGACACAAGTTAACTACCCATACCCAAGTAAAGATGCATAACCAGAAGAGTCGATGGGATCGAGATCCACGATCTAGCTTCATATCAGTAGTGGGTTCATGTGAAGGATGCTCCAATGCCCGATAGCACAGATTTTGATTGATCATATGCAGGATGCTCAGTTTAGTATTACTTTATCAAAAGTGCTTTACTCACACTTCTCTTTCCCTTCATGTTGTCACCAGCGCTGCTGGGAAAGGTCCAATCCGATCGCTCCGAAGCTTTCACGGTAGGGTCTCGCTGCTTAAATAATCAATCTTCTTTTCTCGCCACCCGGCTGCGTATCCCCGAAAACTTCCCTCCTAGGACTGTTGTTTCAAGAATCTTACCTTAGCAACCCGAAACGTGAGCGGGGAAGCTGACTACACCTTACCCCTTGACTTGAGTTTGATTTCCGCAGTGCTCTATGAGCCGACTGCAAGCACATACCTATGGATCTATGTCACCATAAGCAAGCACCCCAGCAAGTCTACCAACCAGCACAGATCCTCCCAAGCAACTTCCAACTGCGCCAACTAGACCAAAAACATGTATCGAAACCTGGCCAAACTTCCTATCTCCTCGTTTGCCGCCCCGGAAAGCCTTCCCCACCAACTCCATCTTCACTTCTTGACTTCTTGTTCTGATTATGAGGGAAACGGTTTGAAATCCATAACTAGGGATCCGCACTCCTACGTGGACATCTAGAAAGGGAGTACTTGGAGACAGAGAAAGTGATTGTGCTACGTAATACTATAATTGCAGGTTCGCTAGTTGCTCTCCCTTGTTCTCTAGGTTCGGTAACCCGGGTAGCTAAAGGCTGCCTTGCTTCCCGTTGTGGTGGAAATCTTTTTACGCAAATCCTTTTCTTTTAGGAAGATGTAATTACGATATTGACCTTCCTTGCTCAGCTTTTCCTCTCCCGGACGTGATCTGAAGAAAGAGAAAGGATTATTCCGTGTGGCTCGTCCGGATTGTTCTGATGGCTGGTAGCGGTTAGAGCAGGAAGTGCGGCATTGATTGGTTATTCCAATAAGAGGACTTCACCGAT